>JAQGBY010000725.1:0-38282 GCA_034698785.1 Mycogona germanica | reverse complement strand
CCAAGCAAACCAGATAACAGTTCCAGCCAAGCAAACCAGATAACAGTTCCAACCAAGCAAACCAGATAACAGTTCCAACCAAGCAAACCAGATAACAGTTCCAGCCAAGTAAACCAGATAACAGTTCCAACCAAGTAAACCAGATAACAGTCCCAACCAAGTAAACCAGATAACAGTTCCAACCAAGTAAGCCAACCAAGTAAACCAGATAACAGTTCCAACCAAGTAAACCATACCACATACTATTACCGGAATAATATTGGAATATAATACCGGAAGTATATCGTATAAACGTAAAATAGCCGGTATATTTAAACAATTCATTTTTTATTTCGTTGGTGGTTACTGAAAACCCAGGCGAAGCCGGGCAACATTCTTGCCATTTTATAAAAAATCGTTAGATTAAAGAACTTAGAGAAGATTAGAGTTATTCAATATATCGGTCATTTGTCTTACTTTTCAAAAATTAAGGAAAAATTTGCTGCATAAAGTTATTTAAAAAATACTCAAATTTCGTTAAACTCGTTGATTGTATATTCTGAATTATTGGATGTTCTCAATGGCAAAATGGTGTCTTACTTGGCAAGTGAATAGATTGAAGACACCATGATGTTCAATCGCAAAAATAACTAAACACTGCACAGCCGCCATTTCAATCTAACGTCTTGACCACCTTCCTTTCAACTTCAAGGTGCACAGGTGTTTGACTAATAGCTGATGACCTCACGATGTCTGGAAGTGTCAGACACAAAGCACTTCATGTTTCGTTCGTGTTGCCAGACGCTTTTTTTAGAAATAATATCTCACGTCTGCTTACAGGGGAGGTCGAGAAACTTAAGAATTAACAATCACGATCAACGTCAACGCCAGTCGTCTGTTTTCATTTTTAAAAAATACAGAACCGTCTGCCGACAATTAATCAGAACGTGTCATAGTCGCAGACATAAACATAGAGGAGTTGTCATAGAACATCATTTACATAATGCACTCGTACAAGCGTTTTAATGCCAAAATGTGAAGTGACCACAACACGATTTTATATATTTTCAAATACAGTTTCTATTTTACTTTTGTTAACTCACTTCCACTTTACAATTTTCCTATATCGTTACAAAAATTGTACCCTTTAGCGCGTAACATTAAACACTTATTAAATACAATTATATCAGAAATTGCACCTATTGCGACAAATATGTTACTAATGTTTTCGTTTACTTAAATTATACACTCAAAAAATTCAATAAATTTGTAAGCTTGAAGCGCCATGTCCTCAATATAAGATATCATTTTTAGAAATACCCTTACTTCGTTACAATTAAAATTCGCTCGTCCAAAAAAAAATTTGTAACACATTGAAAGTGTAAAAAAATTCGCCCAACGTGGGGCTCGAACCCACGACCCCGAGATTAAGAGTCTCGTGCTCTACCGACTGAGCTAGCCGGGCCACACTTCAAAACACGCATTGATAACTAATAGTATTGGTAACTTGCAGATCACATGACTACCTTCGACCTTCGACCTTGAATAGAGCCGACCTTAAGCCGAACGAACCATGGCTCCTTCGGTTACGACATCTAGTGGTAACAAGTTGTAACCGAAATTTCCAGTCGAAGGTAGCGACCTCTAGTGGACGTGTACTGGCGGCATGGCGATTTATCACGTGACTAGGTCAAATAATCACCTTTCCTTTGTTTATCAGGCACCACATTTTTGACTTTCAGCATTCACCTGAACGTACCTGAATGGTTAAGGCTGGGGTCTGAATGATCTTGGGTTCAAGTCCCGATTGGAAAAAAAAATTCTAAGGAAACTTGAACGAATGGTGACTTAAATATCTTGGTCATGACATTGATTAAAGAATTTCACGATAGTTTTGTGAAATTTTTGATTTTTCTAGACGATCAATTGGACAAAAACACATTTTGGTGACCGAAATATTTGATAAAATTATGAAACATTATTTTCATTAAAAATATTAATACAATTTCCAGTATTTTTTAATTTATTATGAGAGTTTATTAGAGAAATGATTTGTTTTCTACCTCAAAATATCACAACTTGGCACCACTGTCATCATTGGCGCATTCGGATTAGGTGACACTGGATACGTGAGCGCACTCTGGTGGTCTGGTGGTCAATTTAACTTTGTACTTGAACACAGGACGGCGCTGTATGCAATTGTAATTGTAATTGCCATTTCGGGTCATTTTTTAAAAAACATTAGGCACTATGTGAGTGGCACGTCCAGTACCCCGGGATAGAAATTCTCGAGAGCCCGCGCCGGGAATCGAACCCTGGACCGCCGAGCCACAGTCAGTACTATATACGAAGGCGAAAATTGGAATTTCTCCCACCAAAAAATTCCAGAGGTGCCTTGACGGGATTTGAACCCGCGGGTCCTCCACCTCTCATCACGTTCTCGACGCGCCACGCACATTCAAGGACAATTTAATAATAGAATAACACACCTAGGCCTAGGCGTACCACAGCTAGGTTTACGATCGCATCAGTGGACTGCGGTGGGCGTTCATCAAATGATTTAAATCGTGTCATGTTTTGAACAACCGGGTGCCTAGTCCCATTTGACACATGACGACGTATGAATAGGAAATTTTTTGTTGAAAGCAAAAGGAAAGGCTTCTAGACGCATCACGGGTCACAGGTAACGATATTCTATATCTATTATAGGGAACAAGACATCGTAGATCAAAATGTAGTGCCTGGACATGACAGGCTCCGTGCTCGGAAGGATTCATTTCAGTAACGGATTAACCAAATAGGGCACGATTTCTAAGTTTTTTGGACTTTTTAAATCATTTCCATTACGTCATCATTATAGCTAGCTACTTACAGAAGAAGTAAGCACCTATTGTATGAGATATCAAACTGTTGTCATAAAGTTGGAAAATAATTTCCTTCGAAGTCACATATATCGATTTTGAATAAAAAGCGGCAGACCGTGTACTTGGTGGTTTTATTTTTGGAAATTCGTGCAAATACATCGACTTCCACTCAGTCTATTCATGTCTATGATCCCGCGCGTTCGATTTGCGACGAGTTGAAGCGACTGTTCGGTAGATGGCGTTGGCGATTGATAAATATGCTCACATATAGGCGTAGATCACGATAGGCATTGTATCTCTTCAACTCGCTGAGCGTGACGAGTTTAAACGCGCGGAGAGCGCTAAAACGCGTCGGCTTCCGCTACGTCGTGTTGCATTTCCGCTGCGTTGTGTTGCATTTCCGCTGCGAAGGATTTGGAACATGCACACCTTCCTTCGAGTAAGACGTTGGCATGCCAAAAAGATTTGCTTTAACAGACAGACAGACAACGTTCACTGAAAATTCTGGTAACTCATTTTCATAATTTTAAGTTATTTTCGCCAATTGAAAACTGAAAAAAGTGGTGCTCGTAAAGAGAGAGGGCTCTCTTTACGAGCACCACTTTTCTGATTATTTTGAGATTGTCATCAGACGTAAAGTTTTATTGTTGAGAAGTCACGTAGTGCCGGGAAACAAGGCAAAAAATGATGCAAAATGTTAGTCTCCGTTTTTTGCAGTGCATGCGCTTACAATGATCAAGGCCGCAGGGATCAGTTGACCTTTTCTTGTGTACCTTGACTCGCACGCCGGATTGAGAAGCAACAAGTGAATCAGGAATATTGTAATCAACCAAATGGGTTTGCCCCCTAACCATTAAATCTGGTAAGCGAAGTCTTCCGACTCTGTCCTTGGAGACCATCCAATATCGCCTACTGAGTCCGGAACCCAAATCCGGACAATTTTGGATTACTTTGCAAATTTCAGTGAAATTATTCAATAATATTCTTATAAACCATTAGCTAATTTGATCATCAAAGTTTAGTGTGTGCAGTGTAGTTTTGAACAGAAATGAAACAGTACGGCATTACAAATTTTAATAATAATAAATTAGTAAATCTATGTTATAATTCTGAAAGTTTGTTATCTTCTATTATTATAACCAGAATTATAACATATTTATCATAATCTTTTAACTGTCTGCCTCGGCGCTACTTAAGAGCGGTTTAACTAAATTGAATCAAATTGGAGCTGTAGATAGTTCCGCAAATTTGTAGTCGAGCGCAACTTATTTGAGGTCTCGATGTTGAGTATTTCTCGAGATATGAGCCGTTGAAGTTTTAAGCATTGCCATTAACAGGGAAAATTCCAAGATGGCGTCTCCACTTGACCAAAATGGCGCTGTCGTCGCACTCAACGTGCGCCAATCACGTGCTACCAGTGATGTCAGCGACATTTGCCACACTAGGTTCAGGAAATTGTCAATCGGCAAATCAAAATGACATGTTCGCAGAAGCACAGCATAAATATATGAACGGATTTTTAAACGGAGAGAGAGATCTTGTTTGACTTTTCAGATTATATTTGTTAGCAATTCATCGCGAGAAACCACTAACGATATTGAAATACCGTTTCCCAGAAATAGAATCTCTTAGTCAAATAATTTCCCCGAAACACAATTCCCAGAGCATTTCCGAGTTCACTACCAAATATTCGGTTTTTGGAAGAAAGAGAAACATAAGAATAGTCGTTGACTGCGATATCTACCCGTACTATGGCCTCTGCGTATGGAAGTTATTGGTTCCCTCTGGCGGCGTTACATGGAATCGATTGAATCGAGACAGTCTCAGGTGAACGATAATCGGAGAACTATCGATGTATCTGTAGTATTTTTAGGAATATCTTAGCAATGTGTAGGGTTTTGAACTGACGATAGGTGCGCCACCCAGAGATGAAGCACAACGTACTACACGAAATTAATCAAAGAGAGATCTTTAAATACGTATAATCGAATTGACAAAGACGGAGATCTTATCTTGCTTATTCTCAATCTTGTATTTGCTTAAATATGCAAACGTGTTGCAGGGACTATTCGCATATGTCAATGGAAATACGAGTGCATGTGAGATTGATTGGAGAGTTGAGTCACAATGCCAAAATATTGTTTATCTTGTTAGTGAGTCTCATTTCCTCCCTCTTCAGAGGTGGAGGGTGGGGATCAGTATTTTACACAGACAATATCTTACTTAACAAACGCCAGGTATTTTTTTTGGGGAGTTTGTTGTTCTTAAATCCGTTGTATCTAGTTTTCGTAATTGGAAACTGAATCTTACGCTAAGGTGTTGCCTAGCAACGAGCAACTCTAGAAAAACATGTTCAACTGATACCTACTGTTTGTGTTGTGGCCGTAATGTATAGGAGGGGTTCAAAATGGGCAAGGTATTCAATCATGGATGTAAAAATGGAAAAAAAGACGAACAATTACTCGTATTCATCTATATTCGAATCCTGAATGTAGTTTCTTTTGACGGGGTTCGAACGACCAGTTAGGACACGTTTTGGTGCTCTACTTTAACAGGCTCTGGATCTGAGACTCTGTAAGATCATTTCACTGTTGGCAAACTCTTGAACCAACAATTAATTATTTCCTTAACCATTTTAGTACGGCCCATTCTCCTTGCCCGTTTTTTTTCCATGTTCCATTTTTTAAAATCGAATTAAATTTGAGCTGTAGATAGTTACGCAAATTTGTAGTCGAGTGCAACTTATTTGAGGTCTCGATGTTGAGTATTTCTCGAGATATCAACCGTTGAAGTTTAAAGTATTGATTGCCATTATAAGAGAAAATTCCAAAATGGCGTCTCCACTGGACCAAAATCACGTGCGCCAATCACGTGATACCAGTGATACCAGCGACATTTACCGCTCTAGATCCCGAATTTCTAATTATTCAATTAACCTCAGAGTATTATTTCTCTATACATTTTTGTTATGAAGAGATTAGATATTTAAATTGTCAATGAATTGCAGTACTTACTTCAAATTTGACGTAAGTTAGATGTGACCATGCATGTGACGTCCCCTTGTTTCTCATTTGATGTCGCCGACTACTGTTAAAACATTGGAAGAAACTAACCTGTTTACAAATAAGAGTTTTTCCAATTGTTCGGACACATCAAGCTTTCCGACCGAAAAGAGATTTAGAAACGTCTGTACAGTAATTTTATTTGGCAAGTTGTTCGCAGGTCTTTTTATTTTTGGAAAGAAAATCAATAACAAAAGAGAAAATTACCCGAAATAGATATTGTACTCTGTATTTCAATCTGACTTATTGTCCACACACAATAAACGTCATCAAATAGGTGGTGATTTTTAATTGTAGAATCGTAATTATAAAATAAAATAAAATTTAAAAACACCACAAGATGGCGTTGCCATCTCTTCTACCTTTTGTGCAAAGTTACAGTGACGTTTTTTTCATTTTTAAGAAAGGATATTTCTTTATTATTCAATATATTCACGAGTTTCAGCCAATTAGTGAGCACATCACGGAAAAGTCAACGTGGAGACAACAATTTGTAGACTAAGCGTGGTTTACATTATCGAACCGCACCAGGCTCCATGGAGCCGATCGGAGCTTATCGCGAACCTGGCCGACGTCTTGAAAGCGCCACCAGCGGTGGAAATTGGAACCAAGCTTCAAAGCAATCCAGACTCCGTCGTAATCCGCCAAAATAGTTCCAATTATTTGTAAATAAATGTAGTAGAATTGTGAGTTTTATGGATTCTGATTGAGTTTAGCGAGGTAAGTGAATGCCATTTTTACAAATATTAGTCCAATTTTATTTGAGTGAAACAGCTGAATCATGATTGTGCCTTTTTCGTGGGCGCACTGATTCTCAAATACTGAAATTGGGGACTCTGAGGCGACCAGAAATCGAAGTTGATTCCTCCACTTGATATTTCAGTCAAACTCATGACGAAAATGCACATTTCCCTCAAAACCATCGATTGAGTGGAATTGTGGATTGTGCGCATGCGCTGATGACGTCATTTGATGTTGAGAATCAAATTTGAAAGACCAAAATGTGGCCCCAGATCGAGGCTTTCGAAACACCAAGCTCCCTCTAATCTAATCGAACCAGAAATTCCACGTTGAGTAAGCTGCCTACATCATGGATTCTAGAGTTTTTTCGCTCCCACCCACGTCCTTCCGATCACGCTGACCGTGGACATCCGGTCTGACATTGACATTGGTCGCTATCCCATTCCCGATACCAGCCATTGCAAATCCAAAAACATACTACTCGATATATATGGTTGCGTGAGTTGGCAACGAGCTGTCTGTAACATCAAGTTCCACAGGTCTTTTGTTCGAATCTCTGATTGAGCCGAACCAAAACACGACAGACCCCCCACAGTCACCGTCTTCCTTCACATATATTGCATCGGTTTGCGGCTACACCATTGTAGAAAAAATAGGTGGGCACTCGCCCAGGGCCTCAATATTTGCCACGTCATAGACGCTCGTTTGAGAATTTCGAATTTCTTTGGATTTTTCATATAACATATTTTTCATATAACACATTCATGATGCGTAACTGTCGTATAAACATCTCTAGCCAAAATTAAGATAAATAAAATATCCTGAAATCTGTTTATTTTCACAAAACATGAAAGTGAACAAAATGGAATAATGTATTTAAAAATTGTATATCTAATTGATTTGCGCTGCGAATTTTTCCCGAGGGTCTGTTAACGACATAATGTTGTCATGTGCAGCTTCAATAATTCTAGGATTCCGAATTAATTTGCATGAAATGAAAAGCAAATGCTAAACCAATAACATAATTCCCGAACAACATTATCTCCCCATTAGAATACAATGGAAACAGACGTTCGGGAAAAATTCGCAGCGCAGCTTTAACTTCTCCAAAAATTGTTGGACCAAATTTACTGTGTAGAGAAAAGATCAAACTACATTTTAAAAAAATAATTTATCTCAGTTGCTCGCACTGAGATATCTAGAGCCCCAAAAATAGATTCCATATGGTCCTATGGGAGAACATGTTGTTCGAGGACTATGCTATTGGATTAGCATTGCTTTTCATTTCATGCAAATTAATTCAGAATCCTAGAATTATTGAAGCTGCACATGACAACATTATGTCGTTAACAAAACAACGCATTTCTCATAATTATTTTAATTATATCAACACATGCAGCGTCTTTTACTATTGGACATCTTTTCAACCAGTTATTAACATCGTCAACTAGTTGGAAATCATTTCATTTTTTTTAAATTTTGAGTTTAAAAGTGCGCATGCAGTGGATTGCCTCGCTTACACTGATGCGACCCTACTGAAGCTTGGCGCGCCACCTGGTGTTTACGATTGTACAACTAAGAAGAGCGAATTCACCCACGCACCCCTTGACTTCTCCCGCGAATAGCCAATAGCCAATAAGCGCTGTTTCAGAGACGACCACCGTTACAAGTTGACCAGGGCGCACACCATTTGTCTGAAAATGAAGGCGCTTGACAGGGGCGTGCTTCTGCTGAGGCGGCCATCTTTGAAGACGCTATGAATAGAACGCGGATCTGGCTAATTTTCGACAGCAGTTCATAATAATTGGCTACATATCCACTTTGACGAGGGCAGTTCATGAAAGCCCACACGGGGGTCACTCAAGCAGAACAAAATTGACATCAGCCCATAACTTTTAATGACCATACAAAATAAAACCTAAAAAAGAGAGTGGAAGACCTGGAACAGTTATCGATGACCTCCGGGGACGTTCCACAGAATCAGTTGGACTGAACTTGTTTCGGGAATTGTGAGCGCGCCTCTCTCGCAGGAGGTTCCACGCTACGAAAAAGCTGACCATTGTTGAGTCCATACATTCGTAAATTAATTGGCTTTCCCAGAAAAGACTGACTATATTAATGATTACCACTGGCTGCAGGCTAGACGCAGCCCCCGTCATTTGAATAACTCGTTTCCAAGAGCCCGTTCCTAAAATAGAACCACCTCCCCCAAATCCACACAGCTTCTCGCCCATTCTACGTATATTTTTTTGCACGCGAGCTCCCAAATTATTTATGACGAATTGCAAATGTTTTCGAGAATAAAATCAGTGCCATCTATTGTACGTGTCTCCCTGAGATGTGATCAATTACAATTACAATATGTACCCACAAGCAGCCTCGGAATGGACCTATGTCGGGGGTCGAACGACCAGTTAAGGACAAAGGTGTGGTTGTCCTATCTTAAGAGGCTCTTGCCTCGATACTCATTTAGGCTATTCCACTGTCGACACACTGTGGGGAAATAGGAGTTGAAGTACGAGTCACATCTACAATGCAGCTCCCGAACCATTTTAGTATGTCCCGCTCTTCTACACCTAGTATTGAGTACCACATGCAGATACTGAGTCCCGTATTATGTATGAACACAATGTAGAAATCCGGGATCTAGTGTGGCAAATGTCGCTGGCATCACTGGTAACACGTGAGCGACGACAGCGCCATTTTGGTGAAGTGGAGATGCGATCTTGGAATTTTCCTTTTTAATGGATTGTGATGCTTTAAACTTCTACGACTCATATCTCGAGAAATACGCAACATCGGGATCCGAAATAACTTTCACGAGACTACAACTTTTAGGAACCATCTATCAAATTTTGTTTAATTTAGTTAAGCCGATCGGTAAGGAAACTAGTCAGACATCTAAAAACGACAAGTAAAATTGATATGAAACTTTGAGTATTTTATTAGATTATCCCGTCTATAGACAAAAATATTCTAAAACTGTATTTGCATACCTAATTAACTTAAAATCATTGTTTGTCGGCGTTTTTTTCCCTTCTAAAAATAATTAAAATCACACAATTAAGGAAGCAATCAATCACCGAAACACACCTCTGTAGAACAAATAAAAGAAAAACCACATTCTTTATTTGAATAATATTACAAATGGCAACGTTTTACGGGAACGAATAAGAATACTACGCGAGATCAAACTTTGCCACACATCAACGCGTAAACAATTTTACATAAGGCATTCTGCGAATAATTTACAAAAACTAATAAATTGGCACTTACGGTGGCGTGTAGAATAATAACAGGGCAATAATAAATAACGGCCAGAATAACAATATAGGGGTTAACAACGATCGAGTAAAATTAGTTGTTTTCCGTTGTGTTCTTGTAAAAGGTTGTTCGGAAGAAAAAAATTCCAAAATAAAATCTCAAGAATTCATGTGGGCGCATTCGTCGTCGCCCGGGTTCAACCAACGCTGGGTCTGACAAGCGGGACTGCCGTCCATCAACCGAATACAACGTCCCGGGAACCGTTGAAGCTGAAAAGAAAAACACACGATTTAAGCGACATCAGAGGTTAAGGAGATTCTAAAGTTAAACATCCATTTTTATTGGTATATACAAGAATGTTACCCGTAAGAATTGTTTTGTGAAATTGAAAATGAATCATTTTTAAACTATTAATTTGATTATTTTATGTTTTTTAATATTATATTTTTATATTGAAAATATTATTCCGGTAATAATATGCGATATGTTGTGCTGGTTGGAACTGTTATCTGGTGTAGTTGGTTATCTCGTGAAATCGACGACGTCATGCTGTTGATGTGGAGACGCCATTTTTTAAGTTTGAAGCGAAAGGGAGATTATCCAAAATTAGGTAACGATAGTTTTATAATGTAATATTGAAAATTGATATCTGAAATTCCGTCGCTAGTGAATTGTGGTGGTCTACTAAGGGTATATTAAATTTTATGCGATTTCATTGAGCCGTTCGTCAGCTAAGTCTCCGAACTGGAAAATCAGATTTTTAGTTTTTTAGTATAGGATTTGGGGGTGGGGACCCGGGGGTGAATTGTTCTTACCACTTGCACTTCGACGTGACAGTTGGGGTTGGTGACAGGTGGCGGCGTGAAGCGGTCCCAGTTCCCGGAGCTGATGGCGTCTAAGACGCTGTTCACTTCGCTGGTGCCGAGCGATAGACGTCTTAACCTGTCGACGAGATCAGTGGCGGACTGCGATCGGATTGGAAGATCAGGCTGGAAATTGTTAAAAATATTTTAGTTTTAATTCACCTTCCTCATTTGAACAACGACATCCTGGATCTGAAAGACCATCTGGCTATTTGACAATGATAAATCAAAATATATCCAGATAGCGCTGTCCACCTGTTCGGACATACTCTTTCAGGCAATTGGCATTTTGGCATTTCGATTCTGTTTGCATCTACATTTGTGATTAGAGATTTAAGTCGAAAGCGGCCTTCACCCTGGAAAAGATCGGCTCCTTCAGAACTAATCTTCTCCGATCGCGGGAGACTGGAGCCGGGAATCGAACCCGGGACCACCGAGCCAGTCGCTACGACAAGTTTTACAACTTAATTATCACAAGCGACGACAATTTTAACAAATTGCAAAATCATTATGGCCCCGACAATATCAATTTTAAGCAATAATAATTTCTCGTAAAAGTTGATAGTCTTAATACGTCGTATTCGTCCTTACTGTCTTAACTGTAATCGCACTTCAAAAATTAAAATATCAATTATATTTGAACATAATAACATTAGACAAAGCCTAGTAGTATGGCTATCATGTTTATAATTAATATTCATTTTGAGTAATGAGAAGGCCATCAGTCACCTAACTCATACTGTTAAAACAATTTTGTTGAAAACTAATTCAAAATTATTCGAACTACTAATTGGGCGTCGTTAAGTAACCTCACATCTTAAACCCCGCATTAATTATTTTCTTCAGTGGGATGCAATTTCCTTATACAGAAACTAACCAAGATTTGAAAAAGACTACAAAGTCCTCCCCCCGCAACATTAATTTCCACATCACACCTTTAACATTAAAACCAGACAAAGATTTGGGGGAGAAACTTAGGAATTGAGATAATTGCACTTACCGCCACTTCGTCCGCTTGCGAATTGATCTGCGACTGCTCTGAAGCAGCGGCGCTGGAACTGCTGGACGCCGACTGACCATTGGTCGAAACCACGTTGGCGCAAACCAGGAGCGCCACTAGCGCCACGGACATCAAGCTCTCGGCGACGGGATGAACCATTGTTCCGGATTGGCGATCTCCAATCTAACCAAACAAATTTCAGAATTAACATCTCTCATGAGCGAACACACATTCTTAACAGTTGCCAAGTCAAAATTAAAACTTCCGAGCAAAACTCAAAACAAAAACCAGAAACAAATTTCAAGTTAAATCCGAAGCAAATATCAAAGCTAAAATCCAAAGAATCACTTAATTATTTATAACGTCATATTGTTTTCAATGAACGATTCGTCATGGTTATAAACTTTTGTCATTTTGTTCGTCCGAATGCCAAAAGCCGATGACGCCAGTGAACCGCAATTTTGTTGTCACAAATTTCAAACGCATGAAAATCAGAAAGGTGACAGAAAATTTAAATAGACTCTTCTTTAACCGTACATTTTCAAAATACTGATTCTTAAAAAAAATGTTTGGGAAAGTTTCGAGCAAATTTCAATTCATTCATTGGCAAATTTCGCTTTGATTTCAGATTTGACGAAACTGAGGCAAACAAAAAAGTAAAAGGAATGTCTGGTCACTAATCTAAAGACGTTTGGAAATCTTTAATGGATCCCGAAATTTAAAATGGGGGAATATGTAAATTATCGTGTGGACATCTTACCTCACTTTTGCTTCTTTCTTGGTAGAGAGCTCGAGCCGCAAAGATTAATTTTTCTTGTAGATCGGACGATTTGGCGGAGAAACGTCTTCGCAACCAACGGTGGTGATACAAAAGAAGGGGAAGAACAAGAAGAAAAAAATCAGTTGACCAACAATTGGCGAGTCCGAAACGAGTGTGGACCAAGCTGACCAATGGCGGTCGCGGAAAGTGCGCTCGCGTTCGTCTTATCCAGTCACGTGACTTCCTCTACTCGTTCGTGTGTGTGCCCTGTGCCTGTGTCCGATTACCAAAAAATTCACGCTTCTCAACTTCTGGGGTTCTGGAGTTCTGGGGTGCGTGTGCCTATTAGCGGATCGAATGCTTTGCGGAAATCAGGAATAGCGAATGCAATCAGGATTTCGCGGAGTTCCTTAATATGCTGTCGCGAACAGTTATAAAAAAACTATAAGGGAACCGAACTCAAAAACGCGTGAAAATTAATTAAAAAATAAATAAATTTAAATTATTAAAAAAACAACACCAATATAAAATTAAATATTAGGAACAAAATATATATTTTTAGTGGAAATAACAGTGTGAAATAATAAAAGAATTTATTAGCGTGACCAACTGGCGCTTTACTTTTTATTTATTTCGCTGATTAGAGGTGGTGGTGTTCGCAGCGATCCTAGCGGGGAATGGGGTTTGTTCGCCGCCTGTCAAATTACGGACTCGGCGCCACCTAGTGATAAAGAGCGTCCATATGCAAAAGTTAGCGAAAAGTCAAAGCCCTCTATTATTTTTATATCGATGGCAATTAGTTTGCCAACCGAGCGAGCATTATTATCAATTAACGTCAAACGTGGTTACTTCCGCACCACTTCTATTTTATTCTCATAATTCCCTCCAGCAAATTAAGCAGAAACCAATAAATAATAATTTAAAAAAAAATAATAATGGAAAAGCAATGGAAAATTCTAACTTCAACGAAAAAATTCGATCAACTTTTTAAACGATTCTTCTGAAACTAAAGAAACCACTCGTAGAAGTGTCGTCACGTGTGATATCGTCACGACAAAGACGCCACAACACGTAATTTTTAATCTATCTTGGATTTCCCAAAAGCGTTGGACAATTTCGAAAAACAAATCGGTTGAAAATAAATATTTTCTATCATTGAAATAGCAATGTGAAATAATATAGGCTAGTCCAAATTTCAAATCGCTTTGTTGCGCCGTTGGTGAGTTTTCGATACGACTGAGAACGCACAACCAAAGGAGCTAAATTTACACGATGGAGCATTTTACCTTTTTGCAGTTTGCTCCATGGGAAATGTATAAATGTTTGGGCCAACATCACACGCACACGCGATGACTGATTTTAAAACTGCACATGCAGATCTTAAATTTTACAATTATATATTTGACATCTTGTGTTGGTGTAAAAAAAACATCAAAACAGCACAACATGATTAATGTTGAAATAATTCCATTGTGCAAACCTTGCGTTCGACTTCAAAAGGCGGTTTTCAGACCGGGAGCCGCTCGCTCGATGAGTTGCGTGCGCGTTGCAATTATGGGGAAAGCGGCAAAATAAAGGGGGATTTTTCTTTACCGGTCGTTGCGCTTCCTAGGTCTCCCGAGTCGCGCCGGATTCTGGTTTCCCCGGATGACGATTTTTTCCAAGAACCAGGGGAGAACCAAGGTCGAGCGAATCTGGCGTAGCAGCAGCGGTCAAGATGCCAAGAGAGAGAGAGAGAGAGTGGACAAAAGAGCGCGATTAAACTTCCGGCGGAGTTGCACGTTTACTTTTACCGCCTTGACCGAACAGACGCGGAGGGTAATTTATATACTCCGGCGGCGGCTAATTAAATTAGCACGCCAACTCAGTGAACTCACCAATCATCAGTGTGAGAACCACATAGGTTTCCCCCTCCCCCATTCCCCCACCCCCTAACACACCCCTGGGGCAGCGGTTATTCGGTTACCGAGTTTTACAAAACAGCATCATCCAGTTGGGGGTCTCGGTGGTGTCCGAGCTGTTATTTCCGTGATCGCGGGTTCGATTCCCGACCGAGACCTCTGGAATTTTTCGGGCGACAGAAATTCCTACGCACGCCTTCCCTTCGGGATGGAAGTAAAGCCGTGGGAGCCGTGCCTGTACGATGTCAGGTACACGTTAAAGATCCCTACCTAGGTAGCTTGTACTAAGCCTGGGCTAGGCAAAATGACCAGGTCGCCTCCTGGGGGGTTTTAGGGTGAACACGCTGGTGGACCTCCTTAACAAATATCTCAGAAGCATCATCCAGGATAGACGTCTTAAGGTTGACGCGAATTGAACTCAAAATTCACCACTGAAACTGCAGAAAATGCTGTTTTTTTTAGACGAAATAATAAATTATTTTCTGGGATATCACCAAAGGGCGCCAATAAGGATACGTATCTATTCACGTCAAAGCGCTGGGCGCTTTGGTTTTAGCACTAGGTGGCGCTCATTTCGTGAATTCGGTGATTTTAAGCGAATTGTGTCCAATAAACAGTTTAAAAAAATATTTGTTAAGGGGGTTTACCGCTTGATTTAACGTTTTCGACTAGAACAGTAGTTGAAATTCAGCGACTTTTAGATTTCTGGGAATTCGTGCAAATACATCAACTTCTGCTCTACAGAGTCTATTCATGTCTATGATCCAGTGTGTTCGATTTGCGTCGAGTTTAAGCGACTACTTGGCAGTTGGCGATGGATTAAATGTTCGCATATAGGCGTAGATCACGATCGGCATTGTATCTCATCAACTCGTTGCTTTAGCGCTGGAGATCGCCAAGAGTTTAAACGCGCTGGAGAGCGCTAAAAACTCGTTGGTCAAGCGCCGTTAGAATCTGTGTGACGTCAGTTTCCGCTGCGTTGCATTTCCGTCACAAATGTTTTTGGAACATACACCCCTATTTTCGAGATAGGCGTCGACGTGTCAGACGAGGAAGACCATGTATCAAGTGGATGGAAGGGGTGAAACTTGTAACGACTACGTGAAGCAGAACAGTGCTCAAACTAAAATTGCAGAGAACCGACTGATTCTCTGAAACTCCACCAGAGGGCACCACTAACTGCTACGCACCGCGGGGATACGGGGATATAATGAAAGTTACAGGGGGTGGGGGTTTGTTATCTTTTTTGCATTTGTTATTATATCCATCGCAGGGGGCTCGACAACTCATGGAGGGGTGTGTCAAGATGCGTCATTGGATCGACGTACGTCAGTCAGGGGAAAGTAATCTCGACATCACCAATCAAGTATTTGCTCGTCTCCGACGTTTCAATGGTTTCTGTTTCCGCTTCCGGTGGGCGACGCGCATAATTACATCTCACGGCGCGCGTCAGCGTTTCCATGGCTTCTGTTTCCTTAACGAGACGAACTCGAAGGACGAAGACGATAGACATCAAAGATCTAAATTTATATCTGCAAGAGCAGAGAGAGGGCTTAACCATATGACAAAGTGAAACTGAAAATTAAAAAGACCTTTTTTAAGCAACATTTTGATCGGAAAACCACCGTTGTGTGGCGCATTCGAGTGGTCGGGGTTGACCATTTTGAATCGTGCCGATCTCCACACATTCAATAATCCGTAAAATTAGAAATTGTTTTAGAAAATTGAAGTACGAAGTACGTATTTGAAATACAGTTGATTACAGTTGATTAGGGCAAAAAAAAGTTAGATGCTCTACCTATTTTTTGCGAGAGAAATATTGCTGAAGATGAAAGAAATTATTTTTAGAATATCTTTGCGAAATATCGACCGATTCTTTAGATACGCGAGACGATGTTAAAAAACACCTTGTTTTCAAATTTCCAAGAGCATATGGGACGTTAGATTACGACGTCAATTAAATTTGGGCGTTCCAAAAATAGCACTCAGTAAGGACGAACGAACCGTGGTATCGTTTTTTTCCCCCAAGACAATACCAATAAACGACTTAATATTCCGGTATTGCATTTGACTGAAATATTACATTTGATAATTGACACCGGCGAAATAAAACTTAAGAATTATCCTTTTTCAATTCACAATGTATTTCATTTTATTTTCGTTAAAAATAATTTATTTAATAGAAATTTCCTTAAAGTTATCATACTTCCAGGAATTTCTTCTCCCCTCACATAATGACCAGAAATCTGCACAACACTGATAGGTGTGGAAAATGTTACTCAATTTTTTCTATCATTCCAGTTTTAGTAATAATAGTATAGCTATAAATCTTAATTCGAGTAAAAATAAATTATTTTGCCATACTGTGTTTTTACTCCTCATAAAGTGATATTTATATTTCAAAACACACAAAAATTGTTGTAACAACGTAGAGGAGAAAATCAAAATCTAAACAAAATTGTGTTTACTTTAAATAAAAGATGTTGTAATACATTGCCTGCGCAGTAGTTTTCTAAATGAATGCTCGATAGGTAAAGAATATTTATACAAAAAATCATGCATGTGTGTTGTGGCAACACTGGTTATACGACAAGTTAAAAGTACAAATGACTAATGAAATTGGAAAGAATAATTTTGCTTTTCTCCACTTGATGAAATATGCAATTATCATTGCACAATGCACAATTTTGAATACCGTAAATATTAGCTTCAAAATGAAGCAAAATTATGAATAATAATTGTTTCATTGCAAATAATTTTGAATTTTTCCTCAATTTCAAAACCACAGTCTTCAAAATAATCAAACGGGGAAAATGACAACCATCGCTAAAATTCCATTCACAAACATACAATACTCGAGCTTGAAAATCATTCATCCATTAAAAATAAAATCACACAAAAATATGTGTAATATGCAAAAAAAATCAGGTAATGCCCCAAGATACAGTTAAACACCGAGCAGCTAAACACAACGGACTCATGAACAAATCAAAATGTACAATCAGAACTCCATGAAGGGTAAAATTATTTACAATCACATAGTCCACAGCCACCATTAGCCGACAGCACTCTAAAACGAGTGAACGATAATAATGCGAATAGTAGCCAATCAACAAAGGAACAGTGTCAGATTGTTAGCCGCGGTGACAATCTTTGGAGCTGTCGAAAGTAGTGTTCGCGATAGACTTAGACGTAACTGTTATCACACAGTGGTACCATTGTCGTGGTCCCATTTACTGAAACCAGTGACAATAAAATTAATTAGCAAAGTTTTTGCAGCTTAAATCGTCTGGAGGCCAGAAATGTGACAATCAAAACGGAAATTCCGATCTGAATTACGAGTGTTCAGAGAACGTCTTGCCAGAATTTGTGATTTCCACTTCACCGGTGACAGATAACCACCTCGACTTCACATCACGCGACACCATCTTTATCTTACTTGTGCACTTGTTACGTGTGCGCGCACCAATTCCATTCGACGAGACGTTTCCAGCAGTCGCCCAATGACATTCCAGCACACAGTGGAGGAGAAAGACATCGACATTTTTAATCTTCACCGTCATCGTCGTCGTCGTCTGCCTCCTCGTTGAGACGAACGTTGACGTTGATCTCCAACCGCATCCGGATGTCCAGCGCCATAAAGCCGACGGTGAGGATGATGGGGATGCGCAACCGAGAGTCCCAGGCGAGACCGAACAGAAAAAGCAGCGTTGGTTTGAGCGAGTGACACGCCTCCACGATGGGCGTGAAGTTGACCATTGATGGCATCCTTCGGCCGAAAACTGAAAAATTAAAAATGACAATACGTTAAAAAGATGAGCAGGATTTTTTCACAAAGCTTCTCTGTCACAGACGAACATACAACTTTCGTGCATTAAAATCTCTACTGAACCATGTTGTAACGTCGACTTTAGAAGGCAAAAGAGGTCAAGGAAAAGTTTCTCGAAAACGTAAGTTCACATAAATTGGAAATATCCTAGCCACCTCCCACACAACGTTATTAAATCAGGAGAAAATATGTCACTGCAAATATCTCTTACATAAATCGATGAAATATTGAAATAGAAATTGGGAATATAAAAATATAACGCAGTACACTTTACAATAATAACTAAGGCAACAAAAACGTTTACAAACACAATTACACGATAATCTGAACAGACAAACCATATGCCGCCGGTTGGCAAAACAAAATCTTACTTTGAGACAAGATGGCGGACCGTGCGTCGGTAGATCGTATCATTACCGGCAGTCAAAATATTTGACTAATTCTTAAAATTTCTAATTGAGCAATCAGTATCGACTTTTTCACGATGCCCATCAAACTTGTTAACTTTGTAAAACCAATCAAGGGCTGGCTTTTACCACAATTTTGTAATTCTGTGCGAGCAAGTGTTTGTGTCTACTCTAGGATTGTTTGGGAGAAGGCAGAGCAATACTTCAGCAGCTCTTCCTCCAAACTATTTGCATTTCACTAACGCAACACCCAGTTGCTCAAAAAGTATGACGTCCAAGATAAAGTACATACCTTACAAACTTGGGAAAAAATGAAAAACAAAGTCAAAAACAATAAAAGTAAGCCGGGAAATTGACATGAAATGAAACAAAATAGTCAACGTTGCCGAACCGGAACCGGAAATATCTGAAAAATGGGTAGAGTGAATAAGCGTAGATACAAATTGGAGTAGAACCCGTGATCCAATGTAGTTCCGTAAGTGACGAATATGGTGTCATTTTCGACCGAGTTTAATCATAAGCGTATCTAAAATTTACAATGACCAAATACAAAACCTAACAGAAATATGATAAAATAATATAAATATTCGATAAATACGATACTGCCCACGCCAATCTCAATGATTGGTAAAAACCATTCCAATATCTAACCATACAGATCGCTATAGAACTATTGCAGTAAACAAAATATATAAACGATTTTGGGTAAGGGCGCGTATATCATCAAACGTTAACGTCACACTAGCCAAACAGGGCTTGAACATTAAATGAAGACGCGACCAGGTAGCTACTCGAATTTGGTTGGCAGCGAAGAGCATATCGTCTGCAGCTGTGCTCTTGTGAAACATTTGTGCAATTAACTTTGCGATGACTTCGTCATTTGTGGTGTATTAAATTAATTTCGGCGATTTCCAATGCCGAAATTTGGTAAATTTCAATTCGTCTATGATTGGGGGACATGATAATTCAGCTGACATATTACGTGGCTGTAAGTTTTTGGTGCCAAGACCGAAGTTGAAAGTGCGAATCGCAACTGACGACCACTTGTAGCTGTGCTGGGTTAACTAATTGAAAAATAGGAGGTCAAACTTTGAACTCGTGATCCGAAGCTCTGTCGCTTGAGGAAAATCGAAAATGGACACCAACTTTGCAGGAAAACGAGCTCTGGTGACCGGGGCAGGACAGGGTGAGTATAAATGCAGTGTCTCAAGGCTTGAGTTGTTGGGGATCTTGGGGGAAGAGTGAACAACCTGATCACAGCTGTGACCTCAAACGTGCTCACAGGGCTGTTTTGGATTCACCGGAGCTGAATATATGACCTGTGATACCTAGAATATTCTTGAGTAGGCAGAGTGACCCTCCAACATTCGGTCGACGACACGCGATGCAATGCTCTTCTTCTACCAACGACGGGCCTATTGTCGTATTACCCCGCACAGCCCTGTGTGTCCTGTTTGTTACTTGTACAGTACTAGAGAAATTGGTCGCTTCGTTAGCTGTCCCCGTCATGGGAACGAAAGTATTTTCTAAAAAAATGTAAAACTGTTTTGCGTGCGAACTATCTACAGCTCAAATTTTATTCAATTTCGTTAAGCCGTTCGTAATTGACGATCGGCTTAAAAAATGGCAAACTTTCCTGTTTTTAATAAAGATGTGCCGTCTACAGTATATGTTGAATTAAAATGAGACAAATCCCAAATCGTTTTATATCGTCATATCGTTAAAAAATTCTTATACATTTTGGTATTTAAATTTTTATAAAATTCATACCTAATCTCCACAAGAAATGAGTACATGTTTTATTTCATGTAGAAAATATCTTTGTTTTATTCCTCTTGGCACAAGTTAGAATAACACCAACCTGTTAATCTTTTCGATGCTTATAAAGTTTTTTGTACTCTCGCATTTATTACGTAACGCATGTAGTGCGGTTGACTACAGTTGATTGGGGGGAAAAATGTCGTGTTCATTCATTAATTAGTGTCATTATTAATGTCATATCATTTATGTAATAATTTATTTAAGTAAATTATTCGCTATGGCAGTCATCGCTTCCATTAATATCTAAATTTTAAAACTGTGATACACACCATTCTTCTTTTAGGAATTGGCCGAGACATAGCGATTGGCCTCGTCAAGTGCAAAGCTCACGTATTTGCACTGAGCAAGACGCCCTCCATTTTAGAAAACCTGAAGAAGGAGGTAGGAACACTTAAAAAAAAAAGATATACTATACCTGATATTTAAAAACTTTTTGTATGTGCTGTACTTAATGAAATAAATTTTTATCCAAGCATCCAGAAATAGAAATTGTTTGTGTCGACCTGTCAGATTGGAAGGCGACACGCGAGGCCGTCATCAAGTTGGGACCGATCGATCTTCTCGTCAACAATGCGGCAGTGACATCTGTCAAACCGTTTTTGGAGGTGTTGCCGGAGGACATTGACAGGTAAATGACGTTGAATCTTTTTTCCTTAAATAGAATCCTGTACTTATCGGATTGTGATTCCAATTTTTCTCAAGGTGTTTATTTAAATTTGTTGGTCCTCCTTTGTTTGCATTTCTCTAATGTTGTCCCTTTGCCTCATAAGCAGGCAATCACTGCTAGCATTGAACTAGCAAATTCGAAGCAGTAATTGCAAACTTATTTTTCAAGCGAGATTCGAGAAAAGTAAGTCTGTAATTAAGATTTAAAAATTTTTTTCAGACTTGTTTCGGTGAATATAAAGGCGGTCGTCAACGTTTCTCAGGTGAGTCCAATTCTGTAAAATTGAAAAATTTACTATTTGGCTTTACGAAAGTAGTAAGAAAATTTCAGAAATTATGTTTTTTTAGTAATACTTAGAGTAAGAAGTCATTCTATCAACATTAGGTCTAATTTGACCAATTGTGCAGTCGGATTTTTTGTATTTGTTCTCGTCGCAGTAAGGGAAAAATAAAAAACATCTTCATAAAACATAATTATTAACAAATTATATTTTAATATTCCGTAGGTGGTCATCAAAGGATTACTGGATCGCAAATCCGCCGGCTCCATCGTCAACGTATCCAGCAATGCGTCCCAGTTCGGCCTGCTTGACCACACCGTCTATTGCGCCACCAAAGCCGCCCTGGACAGCATCACCCGTGTCATGGCCAGCGAATTTGGTCCGAAGCAGGTAAGTCCGAATACAGTTTCCAAATGGACACCATCTCTATCAACAACTTCCGTTGGTCCCACTCGGAAGTATTAATCAACAAAGCGCATTTAGATTAGCTTACATTCTTCTTTTTATTCATCTCACATTAGGGACGAGCAGCATTTTTTTTTGTAATGTTTCAACCAACATTCCATAAATATAAATCGATGAGAGAATAATTCCTTAGTGTAACAGGACTATACAGGTTAGCGTGAAATGGTGCGAATACAGTATTGGGCAAAAAATAATCGTGGCGTTCTCTTCGTGTAATTTGCTGGATCAAGATTTAAGTCGTTTCTGCATTTCGGAATCCAAAAATTTAATATTTTTGTGTTGTGTATAATACATAAGATTGAACGATAATAAACTAAAGGGTGAAGATTAGTTATTGGAATTGAAAATAAGATAGAATTCAATTTGCCGTTCTGTAAGTACTTGCTCGAGATTAATTCGAATTTATTAAATATTAGATGAAAGGGCCCGACTTCGCACGGGATAATAAATCTGAAAAATTATTCGAATAGGCTAAGATAGTTCATCAACGAATTTTTTCATCACTACATGGAAGCGTGGTTTTTCGCTGGTGCAAACTTTTTAATTTGTGACGTCATTAACTGCACTCCATTTTTTTTTACTTCTTTCTTTTTTCATTCTTACTTCGGAAATCTCAGTCCCTCTACCCCGTAAATACCGGTAGATAGCAACACTTTACTGTGTTGCCACACCCCATACAATATGTCTTGACATGTCTTGTCGAGGCGCCGCGCGCAAGACGTCAACTTCCAAACCGTCAAAGATCATATTGATTCTTTATAAAATTCATATTTAATTAACGAAACAACGTAAAGACATGAAATAAAGTGGGAGGATCTCAGAATTTGCTGCGCTATAAACCATTGTAAATTTCATCATGGCCATACGTTCGGCCGTTGATGAGCTCTCGAATCACCGTCACCGTTTAGAAAGTCATAAACTTTGTTTTATAATATAAGAAGATAGAGATTGGAAGAGAAAAAAAATGTCCACCCACAGGTAAGTCCTGTGTACGGGGTGGACAGAATTCGCTCCTCTTACAACTTTCCAAGCTGAAAGATCTCCTATCGACTAACCCTGTCGAAAAAAGCGACCTGGAGCAATCCCCATTTGCCAAAACCAAGCCGTTTAAGAGTGGTCAACCGGTCAACCGGTCACACATTGGCTCTATTTCATTCTATCTCTCATTCTAAAACTGGAGGGGGTGGGGGAAACAATCATGTCCCCGTGTCGACGAGACTGGATACCAACCAATTTTTAATTCGTCGATCTCTAAAAACCACAATCAACGTGCCAGTGAAGCCGCCCTGGGCGGTTGGGTGGACGGTCTCTGTCACCTCTGAATGGGCACCAGGGGCGGGGCACTCTTGTGCCTCCAGATGACGTCACCCAGCCGCCAGTCGAGGGCGGCGCGGGCGGTCTCCAGCTCGCGGCCGTTGCGGGCGTCGGTGGGCACGTAGCCCAGCGCCACCATGCGGTGGACGGCTTCCTGCATGGGCGCCTGTTTGCAGGGCGCGCCGTAGCGATGGCGGTTGCGGTACATGGTCTCCCATTCCATGAAGACGTAGGGCACGAAGTGCTTGTTGAAGAAGCGGGAGGACGTTGCCAGGGCTTTGCATTCGTAGCCCTCTGGAAAGTGGATTGGAAAAGGGAGATTATTAGATAAAGCGATAAAACGCAGACGTTATTGGTCGATAAATAGTTGAAATGTCATGTTTGTCGACGTTAATGGGGCTGGATGTGGTGTGGGCCTTTCTGGTAAGGATCAGCACGGCAATGTCTTGCTCGCTGATATTCATTTTTGGAGTTCGTCGGACAAAATTAAATCAAACGATAAAAAATGATGAGCAAATAAAAGTATGTAAGTAAAAAAAATTGAAGGACATAATAGAAATGGTAATGTTGCCCTTTAACCGGGAAGGCCGAGTTTACACGGTTTGCTGATCCGCACTTTTTGTCAGCTAACCCAAAAGTGGTAGGTTGTGAGATTTCAAAAATAATTTAAAAAAATACGTTTTGTTACGTTTATTTTTTAACTGTTGACGTTTTGGAGGAGAAATTTTTTATAAAATTAATTGTACCACAGAATGTGGGTTTTTGAAAATCCGGGTAAAGGGTTAAGAAAAATTGAGAATCACAATAAAATTAACAATGGCGATTGTTTTCTGATCCGTTCGGTTTGTTTTTTGTGCGACTGAAGTCCATATTATTTCTCATTTTATATCAGATATTTGTTTTTATCTGTTTATAAAATGGTCTTTTCTTTTGAATGCGCGCTTTGCATCTTGAGTTTTAATTTAATATTTATATAATCGAGGGAAGTTAACAAACTCGTTGATCAACAAAGTTGATTTCTGATCTTCAATTATACAGTTTTATTTTACGTCATTAAAGAAATTAAAGATTCGCGAAACACAAAGACAAACGATTGAACGCTCCTAAAACTCACTTTGGTAACATATTTTTGAAGTTTTAGGTAGTGAAAAAAGTTTGAGGTGAGTTCAATCGTTTGTTTTTGGGTTTCGCGAATCTGTCAAAAAACCTGTAATAAGTGAAGATCAGAAGTCAACTTTGTTGATCGACGATCTTGTCGAGGACTCTCAAGTGCAGTCCAACAGGGCAGACCAATTTACATATTTTTTTATTATTAGATCGACTTCTACTCTACTAGTTTGGATTTTATGTTTTGTTGTAAAATGTTGGGGAAGTTTTTTAGTTGCTAATTTTTAAGAACGATTAAATTTAGCCAACAGATTTTCCCATTCAAATGTGAATGTGCGCTACGTACCAATATCCATCTTGACAATTACGGTCATGGACGAGTTGAGCAGATCGGCCAGGTCGTCCATGGTCACCGTGTGCACCACCCCGTAGCAGTCCTTCTGCAGTATAGCGGCGATCTCGCCTCGGGCCACGGGCCGCACGCTTGTCCCGCCCTTGTTGTCCCGCTTGTAGCGGAATGTCATCAGCTGGCCGCGCGCATCCGACACGGCCCGCGGCAGCAGCGCCACCCGCCGCGCCGTGCCGGCCAGCTGGGCAGCGGCCCGCAGCCTGGCCACGCTGTCCCGCACCGGCTCCACCGCCAGCACCCTGTGTCCCATCCGGGCAGCCAGCAGGGTGTACCAACCCACGTTGGCGCCAAGGTCCAGCACCAGGGCCCGCGTATAGCGCCGCAGGGCCACCTGGAACAGCGCCGTCAGATTAGGTTCCCACACACCGTCGGCGGCCAGCTGGGCCGACACGTACTTGTCGTCGGCCGGATCGTAGATGCACAGCGGTACGGTTGGCAGGGTGGACGAGTTCAGACACGTCCAGTTGCTACTGATGCTGCTGCTGGAAGTGGTGGTGGTGGCGGTGGCCACCTCCTGCGCCGGCGGCCGGGTGAGGTCGTACAGGAGCGGGCCGCTGAGGAAGTTGGTGCCGTGGCAGCCGGTTCCGGAGGTGGCGGAGGCGGCCAGCAGTTTACGGACCAGCCAGGCCGGCACGCCGTCCGACCGGAGACTGGTGCCGCTGCTCAGGAAGGTGGTGGCGGTGTCACCGGGTCGGCGGTGCTGGCGGCTGGTGGCGGCGTTGATTAGAGCGTCGCCTAGCGGTTGGTCGGGGCGGATGTCATCACTGGTCGGATGCAGATTGAGGAGGATGATGACTGTCAGAAGTATGCTGGCTGTGTGGTGAGAAAAAAAATAGAACGAGTAAGCAATTTACATCTTTTGGCTGGATGACAAAATTAATTAGATGGATGCGATGAATTTAAAAATTAATTTACAAACGTTTCAAACCTGCATTCCACTGGGAGAAACGTTAAGAAAATTGAGCAAGAGTTAGATTAAGTTGTAGTTTGGGAGCTTGGTGTAAACTGGACTGTTTTGTTGTTTACGTCGTGGTTGGTTTTCGTCTCTATAGTATTTTGAATTTTTTAAAAGAAGTTTTACATTCCGCAAAGGCATGAAATAATCCAATATCCTATGCTAGTTTGTGCTTTTTTGTCGTTTTCTGTTTGCGCTTCATTTAGCAGTGTAACAAAAAATCCTGAAAAACCCTTTTCTAACTAAAAAATAAATAAAAAAAGAAAAGGGAACCAAGCACAACAAACTACTTTTTGATCGAACCGTGTCTCGACGGTCTTGTACGTGAGTTCCCTTGAGATCCACGACTCATTCAGTGACTTGGTGTAAATTATGTCGAAGCTTGTTACTTGAAATCGCCGAACGTCTGACGTTCTAAGAACAGCTTAAAGCGTTTCCACTCACTAACGCCAGACACTCTATGCCCACTGTGCAAGAGTTATTGGTGCCATCTGGTGACGATCCTGGTAATCTGATAATCTGTTGCCGACAATAGGTTGTAAATCAAATATAACGACATTTACTTTAGTCCATCATTCAAGCAGACGTACAATGGAGCAATATTCTTTAATCAAACTTTAATCAAAGCTTTAATCAAAATGGCTGCAATTTTTCAGTGATGGATATTCTAGAGTAGTTTTATTTTTGTTAGTAGTTACGATTTTTATTGGAAACCCCGGAGCATGCTCCGCTTCTCTGCAACCAACGCTCTTACGATCTTTTTGCATTAACATCTATCTGGAGTGATGCACAGTGCTCCATTCAGACGCCATTGAAATATTTGCTCAATAGATGGCGCGGCTGCACGTCAATTGAATGAAAGTGTTTGTGAGTAGAGGCGCTGATGCATGAAAACTGAGCGCTCTTGTTGTGCCATTGGCTCTGATGGAGAGCGGAGCAGAGCCGTGAGTGAGCGCACAGAAAGCGCTCAGTAAACGTCTTCTGCTCATGCAAGGCTCCCTTCACAATAGTAACAGTTCTATTTGTGATGGGAGCGACACACGCTCCTTGGAGCCGCTCCTCGAAGCTGCCATGTTTTGCTGATCGTTTCCCTGGGAGCCGATCTTCTTCGGTGTAAACGCCGCTCCAGAAAGCGACTTTGACTGCTGAGTTAGTCTGGAAAATGTCACACTGACATGAACCTATCCACCACTGGGTGGCGCTGTTTAGTGAACTCGCTGTGCACTAGCCTTTTCTGTTGGGACGCCAGAAGCGAGTCTAGAGAAAGTGAATGAGACGACCAAAAGAGGGATGGATGAATGTGAATCGCGACAAGATTCACGGATTGCAGCTTTAATTTGTGAATTGTGTCGACCTTTTCAAGTTCGCCGGCAATAAAAATTGCGTAACGTCCGACTCTCATGCGAAACCACAGACGACAAATACTGTACTATGTTGTTTTATTGTTGGAATACTGGTTCCATGGAGGACAGAGAGATGTTCCGGCACAACAATGAACGGAGCGATTGGATACAGCACCACTGCTGTTCCAATGTCGCCGCTTCATAGCGCTCCTCTGAGTCTTTCATCGTGTAAGATGCATTGGTCCTTCTCTGTCCTGGAACCAGTATTCCAACAATAAAACAACACAGTATAGAACATCCTAAATATCTTACTATGATATATTTTTTTAATTTGATCATTTTTTAATTTAATCATTTTAAAATTTTGCAGACTATTTTATTTTAGAAACTAGAGAATTGCGCCGCAACACGTGACTAATAAAATTATGATTTATAAAATATCTAATCTCTTCATAACGAAAATTTATTTTCTTCCTATTTTGTGAAATAATTGTTCATTGAATGATAGTTAGCAATGCAGAACCTAGTGTGGCAAATGTCGCTGACATCACTGGTAGCACGTGATTGGCGCACGTGAGAGCGACGACAGCGCCATCGTGGAGACGCCATCTTGGAATTTTCCTTTTTAATGGCAACGCTTGAAAACCTCAACTGGTCGTATCTCGAGAAATACTCAAAATCGAGATCTGAAATAAGTTGCACTCGACAACAAATTAGCGAAACTATCGAAAGCTGAAATTTTATTCAAATTCGTTATGCTGTTCGTAAGTAAACGCCAAGACAGACTGATTAAGGGAAATAATTTTAAACTTCTCTGGATAATTGTTGGAATTTTCGTCAATCGTGATGGGGTCACCAGCGTCACACGAAAATAAACGTTTGTGCGGGGCCTCACTTATTGTAAATGGTTTACTTCTTCGGCAGCTTTTCGGCTTAGGAGGAGGCTTTAACATCAGATGGCCGATTGAATGGCCTTGCGATCGTGCACTCGAAACCGAGGCGACTTAAATTTGCCACCTTGGAATATATTGAAAACGTTACATTTCATTCTGTGTAACTGAAACATTTTGATTGTGGGTTGTTAGTAAGAATGTGAACCACATGAAATGGCTTTATTTTCGAGAGCTTTATTTGCAGAAAATAGCTAGTAAAGGATATTTCAGGCGCCTCGAGTTGTAGTGCGTACATTGATCACAAGTTACAGTGATTAATGACGTTCTCGATTCGAAATGATTGGGTCTGCAGCAACGTGAACGTTGTTTTATGCAAGTCACACACCACACCGAATATTTATGGAAACATTTCGGGAAAAAATAAGAAAAAAATGCTTGTGATAGTCGATCGAGCGAAAAAGTATTTAGGTTAATGAAAACTATCTTGGTTTCACGTTTTTTCGTTAGGGGGGCTTTCTTTTGAGCGTAAATCAATCAACAAACGGTATATAAAATTCGTGTGTCCACAAGGCATGGTTCTAAATAAAAGATACAGAAATTTTTAACATTTTTTTAACACCTAAGGGTAAAAAACAGGTTGGACGTGTTTTCGACACTGCCGCAAGTTTTAGACATGTCAACGTTTTTGTGTAGTTGAAAGTTGGCGATTTTTATATTTGTTGATGGATTATTATGGAAATTCTTGCAAATGCATCGACTTCTGCTCCACTCAGTCTATTCATGTCTATGATGGACCATATTCGATTTGCGACGAGTTGAAGCGACTGCTCGGTAGATGGCGTTGGAGATGGATAAAATGTTCGCATATGGACGTAGATCACGATCGGCATTGTATCTTTTTTGACTCGCTGCTCTAGCGCTGGTGAGCGCAAGAATGCGTTGGTAAAGTACGGCTTAAAATCACTGAGTGACGTGTACAGTGTTGCACTTCCGCTGCAAGTCTTAGAACTCAAACGAAACTAGCACAATGTATCATGGAATTAATCAGCATCTCGCTTGTTAGTCTCATAGTCGATGGAGTCTTCCAGGCTAAGGGGTGGTCGATTATCTCCTTGTAACTTTCAGTTTATTAGATGATGGGGAACCCCAATTTAAAAAAAAAGTCTCCAACACCAAAGTAAATCCATTCTAGAGTAAACATCAGAAGATGCAACACATTCAATATTTGCATTAGCGGGAGGCAAATATAGATATTGTGTTTATCCAAATTCGTCGACGCGTTAATAAATGTTTCTCAGACATATTTTTTTATTAAAACCGAAACTGCTTTCCTGTAGAGAAATGAATCCATCTCGGTCCGTGACGGTTTAGTGCTTCTAATATATCCATTTATTATGATTTGAGTAATACTTTGGCCCATCCCTAATTGCAAGCTGGAGACAAAATTCAGGGGAGCACCCAAAAGCGGAATGTCAACTTATCCAAAGAACTAAAAGGTCTAAATGCATCTACCAATAGGTTAGACACCTGGCCTCTATGGACTTGTCAAAGTCAAAGTGAGCGCAGCCATGTTTTTGCATCCAACCGTGCAGTGATTAGTCATGTCCCTATCAAACGGTAGCAGGTGCGACGGAGAAAATTGCTGCAGCTTTCACCTTTAGTTTTCTAAATTTGGTTCCTGTTATTGATCGACGACGACGACGCCACGGCAACCGAAATGATGAAGTATGACGCGCAATCAATATTTTCTGGATGTATACGCAGAAACATGTACAGACTGACTAGACTTGACACGCCATAGCGGGTGGCGCCATCTGTCGGCACTCTGTCCCACTTATCCGACCAATTCCGTCATTGGTCACGTCAATTTTTCTGTCCATAAATTATAAATTACAAGAATGTTACCCGGCTTTGCCTGGGTTCACAATTGTTATGTTAAATTGAAAAAGAATCATTTAAAAAATATCTATTTGATTATTTTATGTTTTTAATATTGTTATTTTATTTCATTTTTATATTGAAAATATTATTCCGGTAATAGTATGTGGTATGGTGTGCTTGGTTGGAACGGTTATCTGGTTTATTTGGCTGTCTCGTGAAGTCGACGACGTCATGCTTTTGATGTGGAGACGCCATTTTTTTTAAAGTTTGAGGCGAAAGGGAGATTATCCAAAATTTGGTAACGATTGTTTTATTATGTAATATTGAAAATTGAGCTCTGAAATTCTGTCGCTAGCGAATTGTGGTGTTCTACTAACGGTATGTAAAATTTTATGCGATTTCATTGAGCCGTTCGAGAGTTAGTCTCCGGACAGGGAAAATCAAAATCTGTTTTATAATATAAGACGTAGTAATTCTATTGGCATCATAGGTTACAAAACCGCCCATCTTGGATTTAAAGACTTGGTTCTCTTTAAACGCAATGGTAGATGGCGCCACTGGAATTCGGAAGAAAAAAACCAAATTCCGACGGCGCCCCCTCGTGATAACGATCGTCCCCTATAATAATTAGTTCTGCTTCATATTCATGACGAGATGAGACGGTCGTATGCCATCATCTCATGCAAATCTTAATTTAATGCGATGCCAAATAGCTTTTCTCATATGAACCAACATATTTACTTGAAGATCATGTCTTATCACGTCATAATGCCACACTACATCACGGATTTCTAATTAATTATACAATTGTACTCTGTTGTGCCTCTGAATTATTACTACAGTTGCATTTCACAACATTTTCTCACCATTTGCCACTTCGAGGCGCCACTAGTCCTACTGCAAAATCGCAGCGCCATCTAATGAGCAACTAATGAAACCTACTTTTTCGGTGGGCACCACTGGAGCATAACCACACAAAACTGCGCGAACACGACGCCCTATTTTACTAACAGACCTCCATCTTTACGAAGGGAACTCCTGCAGTCTCGAGACCACCTACGTTCTTTGGTTTAAACCACCAAATGGTACATAAACATCGTAAGAGTGACTAGAGACGATGTATATATTTTCTTGACTCGCTTATCACACGTGTACGCTGTTTATCGCATTATATATAATGAAGGTGCCATATTTTGCTGAATGTCAACAAGCGAAAGGCGTTACCAGCTCGGTCCAAACATCTTTTTTGAGGTCTCCACCGTCTACACTGTATACTGTATATATATTGTGAGCACGACTGACGAGAAAAGCCAGGCCCTCGCCGCACATATTAGATTGGCGGGGGGAGGGGGTACCGAAAAAAAAAAAGAATCCCCCTTTCTTCCACCTATTCGCCTTTACCATTTTGCATATAGGCCGCTTCCGAATGCATTTTTATTTTTGTTTTTGCGTGCCAACGCCTAGCGCATAATATCTAGACATTCGTACCCTTTCCGAATGCATGATGTATTAAATAGTTCCTACTAACACATTGGCATGCACTAATTATATAATTCCACTGACGTCAACAGTAGTCTGACAAATATTAAAATAATTTACATATAAATTAAAATTCTAAGAACATGCCGGCTTGCGTAGTTGAAAGTCGGCGACGTTTACATTTTACAGAAGTCCCTTCTGCTCTCCACTCAGTCTATTCATGTCTCGGTGGTTTTTTGATCCATCGCGTTCGATTTGCGACGAACTGAAGCGACTGCTCGGCAGATGGCGTTTAAGATGGATTACATGTTCGCATATGGACGTAGATCACGATTGGCATTGTATCTCTTCAACTTGCTGCTTTAGCGCTGTAGAGGAGAGCGCCAAGAGTTTAAACGCGATGGAGAGCGCTAAAACGCTTTGGTTATGCGCCGTTTATATTGCTACACACTGAATGACGTCAGTTTCCGCTACGTTTATTGTTGCATTTCCGCTGCTAATGCTTTAGAGCATATCCCAGACGTTGTTACGTCTAAATGAAATGCTATTCGGATCCGATCTTAATGGGTCAGACGGCAGGGCTCCGAATTTTCCAAATATTTATAGCTCTGTTTAGATCGAAGTTGGCCGCGTATATTGCATTCAATTTCAAGGACTCCTGTCTCGCGCCACCCACATTTTTTATCGATCGTCGGTTTACACGCTTCGGTTGTGCCGCGGGGTATAGACCGGCAAAAATATGGAATGGAAATGGGGGGAGGGCGGCACACCATAACGCCCGACCAGGGATAAATTCGGGCATCACGATAATAGCGGTGACGGTAAATGCGTTGTTTGGGGGTCGCTGGAACCGGTGTTTACATATTCGAGCAAAACATACGTGTATGTAAACGCTTCGTGATATACTGTGTATATACAGAAGGGAGGTGTTCAGCTAGTCATTTCTATTTCGTTGGTCTGAGCTCAAAGGATCACGTAAACCTTTTAAGATGCTGACCAAGTAATAAGCGCGGAATGGCTCATACTTATTACTTGCAGGATCTAACGTATAGCGAATTAAAAATGACGCGTCGAAAAATCAAAAATATTCTTAACAAAGATATGAAATTATTGATGGACTAGAAATCGAGAGTCGTCATGAACATTGGCGATCGTTTCACCTTATTATGACCCTTATTTAATCGACCATTTTGTTTTGGTCGTACACATGCGTGAGATTGCTATAGGCCCAAACAAATTGAAATTTCCAAGGAGCAACTAATACTTTCCCGTTTACACTAACTTGTATTGAAGATTGTTTTTAGGAGCCGTGTATAAAATCATATAAGGTATACGTTTCTTATACCGTCCTGTGTTTGCTCCATGAGTTGTTTTGTAAAAAATTAAAACATATCTTCTATGACTAACTTGTATATTGCCCAGCTGTGAGCACCATCTTTGACCTGATTATTAGGCCAATTCGCGAAAGGTTAAATAAATGAAAATTGTGAATTATCCTTGAGATCGTCTTAAGCGGCATTTACATCGAAGTAGTTAAGTTCCTAAGCTTTATGTTGTTTTTAGGTGTAAACCGCAAAGTAGCAGTTTCGAGAAGCGGCTCCATGGAGCGTTTTTCGCTCCCATCGCGAATAGAAATGTTCCTATTGTGAAGGGAGCCTCGCATGGGATCCGTTTACTGAGCGCCTTCTGTGCGTTCAGTCAAGGCTCCGCTTCGCTCTCCATCAGCACCAATGGCACAACAAGAAGAGCGCTCAGTTTTCATGCATCAGCGCCTCTACTGACGCGCGCCATCTATTGAGCAAATTAGACAACGGCGTGTGAATGGAGCATTGCATCACTCCATTTTGGTGTAAATGCAAAGGATCGTAATAGCATTAGCAAACACGTTCCTGAGTCCCGCCACCGGAGAAGATTGGCTCCTTAGAAGCCGATCTTTTCCGGTGTAAATGCTGCTTAACAGTCAAATTCCTTAAGCAGAAATCTAATCTAATAAGATATTTCAGTGTTTTGAAAACTCGATTGTCTTGAGTTATTCAAATGTGCGTTTCATTATTTCCATTTGCGCTGGCCATTTTAATTTCAAAATAACATTCCGAACACTAAGGTCAAAATTAAAATTGCCAGTCACTTCCGCTTCCAGTATTTACGAGTGGCTTGACTGGACTTCGAGCGCCCTCTAGCGACCGGCACTTCAGATAATGCAAAGTACGTGCGAACATCGTAGAAATAAAATCCCGCAGAACCATTTACCGGTTAACTGGAGTTTATTGGGGGGATAGGGGATAGTGGGGGGGTGGGGTGACCATATTTTGACGCTCCAGTTTTTACGAGCACGCAACTGCGCGGATTGTGACGATGGGTTCTCTGGTGTTGGTTTATGGTGTGACTGGCGGCAACTCACACAGCGGGTGAGTTTTAAAGATTTTGTGCCCATGAAGTCGCCTCGGCATCGCTAACTCGATTCCACGCTTCGCAAACATAGCGGCTCAATTAATAACCACTTGCTGTGTGAGCCGAGGTCTATCCGAAAGGTTTAGGGCCCACTGAAGATGGAGGCGGGCTCAACTTGAGTCGCATCCTTTTCTTTTTAGGCATATTTGGTTCGTGACTAGTGCTGCTCAAGGCAAAGTCACCTCCTGCACTAATATTCGAGTACATGTAGTGAAAACTGAATAAATCGTTGTTGTAAACTAATAAGAAGGGTGTCCGGCTTTGGCTGGGTTTACAGTAACAACCAATGAAATAAACCGGCTATTTTTTGTTTACACGATAAACGCAAACGTTAAATGTGAAGTAACTGTTATATTTAATATTTAATTTAACGCTATCAACATGCCTCAACATGTTTTTTATATATTTAAAAATTTGGATTTTCAATTGTTAAACAAGTGTTATGTTAAATTGAAAAAGAATCATTTTTAAAATATATATTTCATTATTGTATGCTTTTTAATATTATTATTTTATTTTATTAATTATTTAAAGTATTATTTCGGTAATAGTATGTGGTATGGTGTGCTTGGCCGGAACTGTTATCTGGTTTGCTTGGTTGGAACTGTTATCTGGTCTACTTGGTTGGAACTGTTATCTGGTTTGCATGGTTGGAACTGTTATCTGGTTTATTTGGTTGTCTCGTGAAATCGACGACGTCATGCTTTTGATGTGGAGACGCCTTACTCGCTGACTTAACACTTAACACGTCTAAATCTTGCGACTGTGTTGAAAACACAACCAGGTTTTTAAAAAAGAATGCTGTCGTCAACATGCCATTTTTAGTATTTTGATGCACACATATCATTGTTATGTCTTGATGTTGGCGCTGTCCTATGTCCTATCAGAACATAGTAAAACGAGAGGATACGATATGACGAATTGCTTCCCCGAGGTTTAACATATTAGATATTCTATATTTAGACTTCCAATTCCCGTCCCCCACAAAAAACCCAGAAAACGAAAAAGCTATTTTGTGTTTTTTTTTTAAATCTGATAAACAGTGACTTGGAACAGTTTCCATTTTCTCTCTGAAATCTCGAATTCTAAGACCACATGACGAAATTTTTTACTACTTTTTATAATAAAGATAACTTTTATCTTCCCCTTCATCTTTCACTTCGCATGCCAACTTAAGAGGACATCTATCCAGACGCCCTAAATTGCTGGGGAAGTTTCAATTTGGCAAACTCTCTTAGTACTCTCTCCCCTGCTACAAAACCATATACGTGGGGTTCCGAAAAAAGTGATGAAAAACTCGATTGACCCAGTTCCGCCTCACTCAAGACGGCAAACCGAGTATGTTCCTCGAATTCGACAATTACTGTTATTACGTTCGTATATTTGTATTATCATCGTCTCCGCCGACGCCGTCATCGGCGTTGGTGGCCTGAGAAGTGATCTGCGAATTTAAATATGTCAGCGACGGGGTTAGGGCCTGGCGCACACTGTCACACTGGGCTGTACTAGGTCGCTTTCTATCCGTGTGTTTCAATGGGGAGAGCGCTGCAGCGACGCCAATGTGTGAATCCCTTATTTTGAAACGTATAAGATATTTATTAAGGAGGGTCCACCAGCGTGTTCGCTCTAAAAAAACCCTACCAGGGGGCGACTTGGTCATTTTGCATAGTCCAATTTTAGTATAAGCTATCTAGGTAGGGATCTTTTAACGTTTGAACGTTAAGCGCCGCGTCTAATCACTGATTGACGTGTTTAGTGTTGCACTTCCGCTGCGAACATTTCCGCTGCAAGTCTTGGAACAAACATCTCTCCTGAAAGTTGCTGAGGTGTCAAAATTGCAAAAAAAATATGGTCACCACATGCTGGGGTGAAAGCCTGAGTGGTTTAAGTCGATTGTTGGTGGTTGATTATATGTGCAGAAATGCAGTTTTGGCGCAAACGATTGCGGAACTTTACAAATAAGTCCAGAAGAGTTGGCGCGAATTATTATGTTTTGGCTTTTCCGCTGTAATTTTGGGAATTTAATTAAAAATTATAATGACAATAATAAACATTTTTTTTCGCGAAAATCTTTTGAGATCTGAAATCTTTCAAAATTGCGAAAAACTTTGCCTAGTCAAGACTTAGTTGCAATTAAAAATTAAAATTACAATAAAAGAACACACTTTTTTTTTTCGCGAAAATATTTTTTAAATTTCGAAAAACTTTACCTAGACAAGGCTTCGCTACAAGTAAAAATTAAAATGACAATAAAAGAACACACTTTTTTTCGCGAAAATCTTTCAAGACCGGAAATCTTTTGAAATTACGAAAAACTTTGCCTAGTCAAGACACAATTAAACTTACAATTAAAAATTAAAATTACAATAAAAGAACACAGTTTTCCAGCGAAAATCTAAGTTTTATTTTAAAAAACTTTAATGTTTCCAATCATTTTTATAATTTGTTTATCTATACGCACTATTTTATAGATGGACGAAGTTAACGCGACCTGTCCAACTTAAATTGCAAATGGGGGAAAAATTATTTAATTTATAGAAATTCATCTACTATTAGGTTCATTTATTTGTCGCAAGATAAATAAAAAATATATACTCAATACGAATTGGACGTTTTCCATTAAAACCCCAACTTGCACCAATCACTTTGACTTTAACCAAGACCCCAGCAGCGGTTGTACTCACTCACCTGTCGAGAGACAACGTCGTTTCCAGGTGCGAATTCGGCATTTGCGCACGCACACCAACGAGAGCATCCCCATGACAACCGACAGGGGGCGACTCCTGTCCCCACCCGCCTCTGCCGCAGCCCGGACAATCGGAATGGCCCCAAATGGCGTCTTCTACAAATCCCACCACCGGTGGCGTCACCGTCGCACTAGCGCCTCCATACTTCGGAAGGCAGTGTGACCGATCAACATCGCCACGGTTGTTTCACTCGGGGTCAGTTGTGGTGTGGTAGCAGCAGCGCCGTCTAGCGATAACACACGAGCTCACTATCACATTAATTCCGAAGAGTTGCACTTTATTCCACTGGAAGAAAGGGATGTGAAATTGTTTTTCGTGATGGAGTTGATGTTATAACACGTTTCCTTTGGCATTTCCACACTAACGGTCCGAGTGGTGGTGGACACCAAGTCCATCTACTATATTTAGGCGAGGAGCCATTGCGTTAATGGCGTGTCGTCGGATTTGTTTTTCACGGTCGTTTGGAAGCAATTGGCGCCGGTTGACCTTCTGCTGTTGTTGCCCGGTGGCTAGTGGGTCGTCCATTCTTGGATTTCCGCCGACCCCTAGAGACACAGAAATCGAGAGAGTAGAAAGCGAAATGATATTACTTTTTTCATTTTTATTATTTTCAAAATTTGTGTTGCGGGGACGAGGATTAAAATACAAATTCTCATTCTCATTGAGCATAATGATATGAGCATAATGATATGAGCATAATGATATGTGGTATGAGCACTAAAAAAGGGACCCGATTCAAATTTAAATTTAAAATATGAAAACCTTCGTGAAGTGGAATGAAATTTTGCATATATGTTGGCAAGACCTTCTATTTTGAATTACCCTCGAGCACGTGCAACTTTGCATGACGTCATCATTCGAATTATTGAGATTCAAAATGGCGCTCCCTATAATACAAGATCGAAACGCGATTTCTTTTTAACGTAACGCCATTTTGGATATGAAGAATTCGAATGATGACGTCACGGTGTTGCACGTGCTCGAGAGGCAATTTAAAAAGGAAGGTCTTGCGAACATGTATGCTAAATTTCATTCCATTTCACAAACTTTTTCATATTTTTAATTTTAATTTTGAGTCGGGTCCCTAGTTTATTTGGTCAAGCGACAGCCGAAGGTTTGTAGACGAGGTCAATTACATTTTGATCTTCGCACATGGATAAGGGCAGACAAAACACATTTACCGTTTGTTTTTTATTTCTGAAGAAATCAGACTGAAGAAAATGGTGTCTTCAAGGCAATAAAATCGCAAATATTTGAAGACAAAATATCGTCTTAGAAGTTTTGCCTAACCTCTTTGGTTTCGAAACGTTTCTGATCACAAAGAAAAAAGAACTACTCGTAACGTTTCTTCGATCTTAGGTTTTCCATTGTGAAATGGCTTTCGTCTATGCGCTCGTTTTACATTTAGATGGAATTTTTACGAAAACAAATCTAGTTATTCATGTTGCGAACACCGGGACGGATGCGATCGACGGTCAAAACGGAAGAGAGAGAGAAACCGCCAAAATTGTAGATATGAAGTTCAGAAATGCCGACAAAGAAATAAGTATAGAGGAATCACTTTAAGTCCGGGCGTCTACTCTAAGAAAAATGATTGTATGTCTTTTGGTCAACTCTGCCCAGCATTATTACAGCGGTCACCCCACTGAGACCCAACGCAACCGAATCGAATCATTACCGTGACTTCACTTATCAACGTGGTGATGTCACTATTCCATAACACATGCAGTTGGTTTATGACGGACTGCGGTTCGGCGGTCCCGGGTTCGATTCCCGGCGCGGGCTTTGGCTCGGGGTACT
>JAQGBY010000724.1:0-38285 GCA_034698785.1 Mycogona germanica | reverse complement strand
GGTCGTCTTTTTTCGTCCGGTGCTGTCCCGGAGACAACCCCTATTTCATTATGAATTTATTATGAATATTTTATTATAATTTTAATCCTGTTTTTGAATTATTCTTGGACAGGTGAATTTTACTCGATTGAAAGCGTCATCTGTTGGAGTTGGCTTGACGTTCATTGACTTCGACCGGTGCGCTGATTTACCGCCTGCTTCCGAAAAAGGCATCCAATTTGAATGGCTACTTGCGCGACCCACTGGAGTGAGATAGCGGCTTTCTCTTTTGCATAGCTTCAATTAATGGTCGTCTCAGTCGCGGTGCGGGATTTGAAGATGGAGATAGTGAAATTGTGCGGAAAGATCGAACCGCTATACAGTATAATAAAGGTGAAAGCATTTCGTGGAAAACCCCAGCCCCTATTATTGGCTAGCATAATAGGTACCATATCGAGTTACTGCCAATTTCCATTTGCTTTTCCAATAGTATGGGCAATTCGTTCGCGTTGCCCATTTTCTGCTCCCTATTTGTCTATGCGGCTATCTGGATTTCGGCGAATTGGATCCCGTTCGAGATGCCTGCATTTCCGTTGTGAATTTTTATTTCTGGACGATATCTTCTGATTTTTCTCATAAATACAAAATCCCGCCACGGATCAAGACCCTTCCACGGAGTCTTTCCGAACCTAGTTTAAAACTAGATTCACGCGGCTACCGGCGTTTTTTGCTTCCCATACGGGTTACGTTTCTCCATTTACGCCGGAGTTTGTATGACAGTTATGAGATATCTTCCTGAAATGGAAGTTCTCAATGGATTCATCCGCACAATTTCACTATCTGCATCTCCAAATCGGTCTCTATTGGTTACATTCCCGGTGCAGGATCGCGTATATTCGATCTCTGGCTACTGGGGACGACAACTCAAACGATACAGAAGCAACACTGATGATTGCACTTTGCAATCTTGCAGCAAATTAGTCAGACGCCACATTTGATTTAAAATAGAAAGACAAATTGCTCGGTGTATCGAGAAATTAGCCAGAAATCAATGTACTCAGTCAGTACTCAATCATATCTCGATATGGATATGACAAAAAACAAATCGCTGTAATAAAAAAAGGCGAGGATCTTTTTTTTTGTGGTTAATTCATCGCCCAGCAAGGTCCAATGAACTGCAGTAACTTTGTTTCGTCCAAATTCCATGCTGACGTGGGCTTGAGAAAAATGCTTCGACCATAAATTATGTGGACACCAGCGCTCGGGGGGGGGACTCATGCTGCGTGCTTAATTGTCATTTCTTATTTCTCGCACGATGCCCATCAGTTTTTCGCCGCTCATTTTTCTCTGTCGGCATGACGCCAGGCTGTCAACCCACTATTACGGATCTTTCGTTGCCTAGAAAGGCAGTTCTGATGTTGACATTTGTCATCTGTTGTTTTCTGAGCGCCATATGTATTTAAAAAAAAAATTTGCGCTCCAAATAAATAGCGAAGAGGGAGGCCTATTCACACAGAATCTAATCGGTCTTTGTCGCTGATTCGCAAACGTCGAAATCGGAGAGGTTGTGCCGCTTGTTTACGATCATTTACGAGTATTGACAATATGAGTAATTCTTCAATTACTATGGGCTGCTCTGCGGATCGCAAGGCAGACTGTAAGGTTCACCACCACCGGTGGTGTGGAGAAGGACAATTGTTGGGTACAGTGGACTTGTCTGTGGAGGCCACCAAACCCTGCGCATTTGGGTGTTCGTCGCTGGTGGCGCCACCGGCGTCCCTTCATTTATCTGGCATTTTGATGTCTGCGCCCTCTCCCGATATGATGGATCACTTGTTTGTAGACGTTAGCAGCAGGACACGATGGCGCTTAGCATGCGAGCACGCGAGGATCTGTCGCTCACAGGTTCCTCACTCATGTCCAGCGTTTTTCCGCAACCCCCCTAGCGCTTGTGCTACGAGTGGAGACTACGGGGAACGTCCGAGTCATCGGACTTGTTTTCAAGTGGCTAACCGGCTCTCGGCGTGAGCAAAGTTGGCCGGAAGTGCTCATCACCATTATACCACATGTGAAGGCATAATAAAATGACTGTATGCCGAAATTACCCCTCGACAGATAAAAAATCCTTGAATTGCAAAATTCGAAACCTTTCAAAACTTTCGATACTAGTCATCCAATTACAATTTGTTTTTTAATTATTCTGTTATAATCGACGTTCAGTTTAATTATTAAGGACACCAACCAATGTCGACACTTTCGGGAAATTGTCAATACATTCATTCGATGTAATGCCAGACGTGGAGAGCAAGTCTTAATTGAGATGATCAGATTTGATCATTATCTTTGTAATTATCCGTTTCTCTGTTCGTGTTGACATTAGCCACATGAATTGGCAATTTTCGAAAGGCCGGAACATTTTCTCATCGTGTGGCCTTACGAGTGCGTTTTTTTTGGAAATTCGAGTATATAAATGCATTATACAATTATGTGTCTCATGGGTACAGTACTGTTGGCACAAAAGTATGCTATTCTTTTGTCAAGGGGTCACGTTGTTCATTTCCCAATCAGTAAAATAGTTGTGGAAAGCTTAAAAATCCGGGCCCTTCTAATCTCTATTGAGGAAAATGCCACACATAAAAAAGGCAAATGGTGCCACTTGGATATATTGGAATGGAAATTTGAAAATCTGAGTGGCGCTGGCGTGGCTAATGGTGTTTGGGACACTCCAATGATGGTGTTCAGCGATTTCGGGAATACGAATTCACTCTTCTTTCGATCCAGTCCATCTGTACTTACTATCCATTGGATTCATGGACGAATATATGCGATCCTCTCTATCTTTGCTGTTCAGTTGCTAATGTGGTTTTTTGAATTTTTATTCTAGTCATGCTGCACCCATATGTGATTTTTTGGGGTAACTCCTTTTATGAATAATAGATTTTTAATGATTTTTTTATTCAGAGTCCAGGCATTCAGTATTCGATTGCCTTTCTTGAGATGCGGGCGAAACTTTTCTAGTTTTCAACGGAATGGTAATTTAATGGAGCTTTCGTGATCCGTTCTTTTGCGTTCTTTTTAGTTACGTATGACTAGCATATGCCCATCGTAGGTCGCTCTAAAATACATCTGGCGTGAAAGGGAGATCAAGTTGGACCGACCAAATTATCTCCACAGCCCTTGGGGATTGCGAGACCTGGACGTATTTGGTCCCCGGACAAAAGGTTCCTCTACTCAGTTTGGAAGGTTAACTGCCGTCATCCGCGCGATGGCGATTCGATGTATCTGCGAATGCGGTTGATGGCTCGGTGTCTGTTTATGTGTCAAATTATTGTTGCGGCTAATGGTATCCCACCAGGTCCGCCGGGAATCGAACGCGCACCGTTCGGCTAACCCGCCTGTAAGTGACAAGGACAAATTTGACAGCTGTACACCACCGGCCCCGCTCTATTTTACACACCTATGCTTCCAATCCGGTGATATTTCTAATTCTTCGGTAATTTCGGGACGAATTGGAAATCCAATGTATTTTTATTGATGACTAGATTTTTGTGCGGATATACACTTCGTTGTCCACATAGTAGGTAGACTCATTTGTTCGGCTTTCGGCAGACACAACGAAAGATCGTGAGCATCAGGTATGTGTGTCATGTGACACTTTACTGAGTTACAACTAAAATGGATAGCAAATATTGGTGTCGCAAAAGCGCAAGTAGTACCTGGACACCATTGACTTTACCTGTATACGAGTATAACATTTTCTCGGTACATTGGTGTTCTTACTGCGTCTGGTTAATTTTCTTGATATTTTTTCTAATGATGCATTATAAAATGCTAACGATATTGCTAAAATCGGGGCCCGTGGGATCCTTACCGTGGAAAATATTTGATTTTGGAGGCACATGGGTGCTCTTGTCAGTGCCAAATAAGCTAGGTAGATGCCGCGAAAATTGGTATAATATACCGAAAATACGTGACAATAGCGGTGTAATATTTAAAATTATCATGACTTTCGAGAACTAATATTAAACAATAAAACTGGTGGAGCAATCTTTTGGTGTGCCGACGACTAATACTCTCATTTCCACATTCGATTCTCTTCCCGCTTTTGCTATTCCAACCGATTCCCAGATCGCTTCTGAATGACCCGTTTTTCTACCAATACACAGCTAGAGTTTCTTTTTCCACTTCAATTATTTCGATCAGGCGAGAGGAAAAATATGCCGAGGGAAGTCGGATAAAGACAGAAGAATTGGTGGTGCACTCTTATTAGGGGAAGACGTATGCCGAGCGGTGACGTCCCGCCAATTCTTATGTGTGCAGGTGGGTGGAAAGTGAAAGTTATAAATGGAAACGATTTCACCAACGCTCTCCAGAGGTGCCGTTTAGTTTAGTGATTGGCGTGTCGTACTACTACTACGCCACTGATCCCTAGTTCAATCCCCGGTCTCTGGTTCAATCTCTGGTTCAATATCCCGGCCTCTGAAATTGGCGAGAGAAATTCTTACGTGCGCGCTTTCCTTTGGAATGGAAGTGATGACGTGGACACGGTCCTGTACGATGTCAGGTACACGCTAAAAATACTCAACCTAGGTTTGAAGCCTAGGCTAGTCATATTTATTATCAGTGTGCAAACCATACAGTTGGACCAATGCAATCAATATGATCCTCATCTCGTCATGATAATTTCATGAAGGAAACGAAAAAGATAAATGTCGTCGATTGATAATATTGTTAATCCAAAATGTAGTTGAGGAAGCCGATGGTAGTAAATTCATAAAAGGATTGGGGATTCTTAGTAGCAATCGAATTTCGTCGTCAAAATCAAAGAATAAACGTATTTTGTTTTATCATGAAATTAAAAATATTACAGATAGATTTCGTATAATACTGGCAATGTTGAATAATTTTTTTTTCTTGACATGGCGTACAAAAAGACATATCGTGGGTTAATTAAAAGAAAATTTGCTCAGTTCGTTCGCGTCACCAGTCGATTTCGATGCCTCGGTTATCGCCTAATTCGTCCACGGCCGCCATCCATCAGTTTGGCCGCTCGGCAGCAGCCAGTCGATCGCCTGGTGTATTGTTAGCCGTGACGGCTGCCGCTAAATCATTATCATTTGGAGCGTCATTACGGGACCCGTCGTCACCATCGCCGTCGTCATTGCCGGCACACGCAGCGACATGTGCAGGTCGCGCGTCACGGCAGCCAATGAGCGCCATGAGCCAATGAGCGGTATACGGTGGCCTGCTCTATACGTCACTCGCTCCTCTCTTTTTGGCCCTTTTTTACGTTCTGGCTCGTCGCCATAATATTTCACTTGGGGATAGTCAGCCTGGGTTGGCCCGTTGTTTGACAAAGTAGTTTGGTCGTCTTTTTTCGTCCGGTGCTGTCCCGGAGACAACCCCTATTTCATTATAAATTTATTATGAATTTATTATGAATATTTTATTTTATTAAAGTAGTTTGGATTGTACAGTAATCTTTTGTAGTAGTGTCAGTAGTAGTTTGGGTTTTTCAGTTGTTTAAAATAAAACCATGAATTTAGTTTGGGCGACATTGTCGAATAGCGTTTTTTTTTAGGAAACTAGAAATTGCAAAACTAATTGATTGTTGGCTCATTTTGAGACCAGTCATCGCGCTTTCCAGTTTGAGCTGTTGCACGTCTTTAGGTTTGTCCAAAACGGCAGTCAAGCTTCTTAATTCATTTCTTTCTTTTTGATAACTTGCGTGTAGTGTATGAGTCCTTTTGGTTTCGAGTCAATGCTTAGTGCACTTTGCTTTTTCACGCTAGAGCTTTGAAAATCTGTTATAACTGCCTTTTCCCTTTCCAAAAGAACTATGGACTCATTATGCGAAGTAGCGTTGACTGCGAAGTTCCACCAATATATCTTAGAAGTTGACGACAGGAAACAACTTAAACATTTGGACAGGATCTGGTTTTCTCGTAGCTCACGAACCTCCTCCCCAAGTGTTTTACTCACCCCAGTGCGCCAATCGAAAGCGGCAAACGGCTGACTCCCCGGGCCGTGTTTTTCTGCCTGGGAAAGATTTATTTGTGGGGCGAGTTCATGGGCAGTCTCCTAGAAATCCATTTGCGGGCGGAACCGCGGGTTGAAACGCTTGCTGTCGTTTGTTTCGGCGTTATTCATCGTTGCGCGGCGCTAATGTGACTTTTGTGGCGCCGAACTGTTTTCGGAGCTGTGGGCTGCGTGCGACATCTCCTTCTGGGTCCTCTCCGCGTTAAGGAGAAATGCGAGGGGCTGGCTGTCTCGTCAAATAAGTGCGTCACCCAGCGGTCGATGTACGTACCACTATAATGGAACTCCGGTGGAGGAGGGCCCGTTGTATGAAAATAATGTTTTATCATTCCCCCGGCTAAAAATTGTGTTGGCAATCACCGGTTGCACAGATGCTGGACAGGGAAGCTCGAGTGAGATCTCCAAGGCGTGTCAGTGCTGCCCCTAATTTACTTTCCACGAGGATGGAGGTGAATGCGGTCTCCGGAGACAGAGACTTGGCAAACATGACTGGTACAAAGCTGCCACCGTAGTGATCGAAAACGTCACCAGCAATGAAAGTTGTAACCAAATGTTTCGTACAATAAGGATATTAGTTTTTGGGTTGCATTGTCATCACCGTAAACACACTTAGTTTTTGCCTAGAAATTACGTCTGACGAAATTGTATACGATAATCATGGTAGTAATAGATTATTGCTCTCGGTTTCATGCGCAATGGATAAGTCGTGACGTTACGCGGATTGTCTCATTGATGTTCGCTTCATTCCTGCGGTACGACATTCCGACCGTCCGGCGCTGTCCCGGGCACAACATTCCATTTTATAGAAAGACATTCGTCTACCGGACCCAACGCAACTTTCACGTATCGTTACAGATAAAGTGGTGGTTGTATTTGGTGACCGACGCTGGCCCGTATTATTACACGGATTCGGACTGCCGCCTTTGTCTTTGCACGACGTTGGTTGCTCCGCTCTGTCATTACAGGAGCGTGGACAATCGGCATCTGGCGCTTTCCTGTTGCCACGCCCTTCTTCCCGCGCTCTTCCTACTCCATTATACTGTCCGAATTGAAATAACAGGCCAATCTTCATTTCACTGGTATTCAATCATTTATATTCAATAATTAATATACTCCCCTTTACGAATACATCCGTTTAATCAGATTATTCCAAAATTGTTCTTGTTTACTCTAACTGAACAATATTCTTTTCGACACTGATCGTTATAGGTTACTGCGTATGTCAGGACACCTAGTCTGATGTTAGTATATCAATAGGAGACCAATGCATGTTTCCTGGTATTTTTTGTAATTTCATTTTCGATTTTCAAATTGAATTCTATAATATATTTTTTCATACGTCATGTAAGAAAGAGTTACATTGGGGTCCAATATTGCAGGTTCGACTCCCAACCGAGACTTTCGGAATTTTTCTAGGCGTAAGAAATTCTTACTCACGCCTTCCTTCGGAATGGAAGTAAAGTCTTGGGACCCGTGCCTGTACGATGTCAGGTACACGTTAAAGATTCCTACCTAGGTACCTTATACTAAGCCTGGATTAGGCAAAATTACCAGGTCGCCTCCTGGGGGGATTTTAGAGCGAACACGCTGGTGGACCTCCTTAACGAATATTACAGAGAGGTCCAATATTTGTTTCAATGGACTAACAAATCGAACTATATTTAGCAAAATATATGGATGAGTAATGAGTTTGAGTAATTTTTTTGGTAAATTGGTCCGGTCCGCTGAAGGAACTAATTATCAAAAAATTACATTTTCGTTTAATTTGTTAAATGTGATTTTCTGGTGCAAAGCAATATACTGTACCTACTGTCCGCTTGGGAACATTAAGGTCGACCATGTTTCTAGAGAAAGAGGGTGACTGTGCGCGCCCTTGACCCCACCACCAGCAGGTGTCAACCGTTCTTCAGTGCACAGCTCACTCGTACTCGTTGCTCCGTCAAGCGTGTTGGCTGCTGGCGCCTTAGATTCGCGCGCTCGTCATCTTAAGATCGGTCAAAGAATTGCGCTGTTAGAGTACATCATGGCGGTCCGTCCCATCGGGTGTTCACTCGACACGAGATGAGCAGCCTTCTCAATCGAATTTCAGCGTATAGATAGTATAGATATTATCGTCTTTTGACACTGCAAACGTTGTGTCGCACTCATTTTGTTTGAGCCTTTGTCTACATTTGGTTCTGCATTATTGAGCTTGTAGAATGATTACGGAAACGTGTATCATCTTCACAAGAACTAATTTTGTAGTTTTTATTTTTTATAATTTATGGTTTTACTTGAACGCCGTACGTCGTTGCGGTGTGCGGTACTGCACCGTTGCACACAGTCACCAAAGTTTTAATTACCATTTAACTAATTAATTAACACTTTTGATTGTTGCATGTTCGCCAATGATTTCGACAATGTTGGGTTACCTCTATTCATCATAACCAGATCAGGTTCGTTTTAGCTGATGGTATTTGTCGATCGCAACGCTATGCTTTGTTCACGATAATCTACAGTAACCAGTTATAGTTGTTACGTTAGTTTAATATTGTACACGTTAAGAGAAAAACGTCCTCGAAATTCTAACGTCGTATTTCTTTGGTTTTTCTGGTCGCCACTGGCGGCTGTCGTTTATCGATCCGCTTCTTCCCTATTGGGCCAACAAAGGTGAGCCGTGAATCTGGTTGCTTGCAGGTGTCGCCCTCTATGAGAATCTCGGTGTCGCAATTGTTCCTTTATCTCACGCACTCGGTCTCTCGCGCTGCGTTTGTCACCACCGGGCGTTCACCGTGCCGCTGTTCGCGCCTAATGTTGTGCCTAGCGGCCACCAGGGACATCAATGACTTGATTACTAATCTAGATAGTAATAAAAATAAGAAAGGATCTAAAACTAAATCAAATTCCATTCGCCAATCGACCTGCAGGCGGCCTTGGTGCCTATTTTCGATTTTTGATTGAGAATCGTTTTCACTGTTAGCTACTGTGGGCTGCGTTTAACTGATTTTTGTTTTGCGTTAATTGGCTTTCCAAAAATGGGAAATACGTTGTACGTCAGTATTTTTTAGCCCTATACAATTCAGATGTATTAGTATAAGATATTTGAATTTTTTTGTCAACCTTAATCTTAAGAATAATTACATAATAAATTGTTGACTAACAAATTCCATGAACAACATACATTACATAGCTCTATTGATATGTACATTCATTTTTCTTTGGCTGAGGATTGAATTATTTCATCTTTTTTTTGCTTAAACATACAGTTTATTACCCTATGTTCAAATACGAAGAAAAATAGTTAATACGTTTAATATTCCGAGTTTATTAGTAAAAAAAACTTTCTGACGTCCAAATCGAACTATCGAAGTGCACTAGACCTTATTTATTTATATTTATACCTGAAGTAGCACTAACCAAAAGGTGGTATTGTCGATGGATTACCAGTGATCGGTTTGGAATTCAATCGCCTTTCGCTCTATTCGCTATCCATCTCTCTCGCAATGCCGAATTCGATAAAGAAAAATCGAAATTCACTTCTGGAACGCGCCTTTTTGTTTCTCTATCGACTGTTGCATTTGTTATTGGACAGCCTTCGACGCGCGTTAATATTTCACAATATAATTGCACGAAATAATAATACGTCTCATAAATAATTGGGCGAATGTGGTGTTGCCGTTCAGACATGTATGCGGCTGGCAGTAAAATAAATAACGCGTCATTTCCAAGAGACACATGTATTTCCTAGTTCACCGAATTGAGCGCAGGGGACGGAGAGTGAAAAGGAAAAGTGGGAATTGGGGGTGAAAGGGTTTGGCGATTTGTTTCAATTTGGTCGACACACAGCGGTAGACAGTGGCACACTGGGTAGTAAATTGCTCGTTATATACAGCATTTGAACCCGTTTGTATATCTATTCGATTGACAAATGCTACATACAGTAGTTGGCACACATAGATTTTTGAACTAATCACATTGCAACTGTCAAGAGTTAGTTGGCTGCAATTTCTATCGCGAAAATTGAAAACACCTCGTTTTCATTGGCGCATAACGTGATCATGTTGAACGTAGCCCAGTTGGTTTAGCGACTGACTGTGGTTTCGGTGGTCCTGGGTTCGATTCCCGGTGCGGGCTCTCGAAAATTTCGATCCCGGTGTACTGGTCGTTCCCTTTCGCACAGTGCCTAAGCACCATGATGGGGACGTAACGCCTGTAGTGCGGTTGACTACAGTTGATCGGAAGAAGAAAAAAAAATCATTAGCACATCTAAAAATATAAATGGACAATCAATTATTACCTTTTTTCTATTTTGTTTTCCAAAAAAGTGTCTCACGGAATATTAACAAACTTCTACAAATCGAATCAACAAATTTCCATTACTAGTAATACATGAGCTAATCTATTTATTGTAGTAGTAGCTGCTTTAATAAAGATTAGTTCCACTTAATTTACTATAGATCATTCAATCCGTTATCAAAATTAGTTTCTTCGGACAGTCACAATGCGCATGTAACACCTGAGAGGAAAACTACGAAAAGTAGGTATTTATTTTTCTTGGTCTCGAACGAATGGGGCGGCAAGTGCTTTGCGGTACAGCATCGGGGGGAGCTTTTACAGAACCATTTGTTTTTATATGTGTGGTTACTTGTTCCGAAAGGGCAAAAAACATAATTATGGAATACATGAAAAGATTTCCAACTAGTTGACGATGTAAACAATTACAATAATTATGGAAGCATGGAAGCATGTAAGAAAAATATTGATTTGGTCGACACGTTCTTTCGTTATCCAACTATTTATTGTTTATCGGCGCTCTTCAAACTGTCGAACAACTTCATCGGTGTACAACATCCGCAGTACAGAAAGAAAATATAGTTATCAGCGATTTTACACACTGCAACTTATGCGTTGGAATATACATAAACATAATTGGAGCTGCGTCATCTCCATGTGTTTGGGTAAAAAGTATAAAGGAGATTGTCAAATATAAAAAAAAAATCAAGATAGGTCATTGAAAATACATTATGAACTGTCTTTCGATAAAACACTTTACTTCATGAGTGAATTTCACTACCAGATTACTTTAAATGGCGTCCATTCTGCTATGTGGATACTAGCTTGAAAATATGTTGTTATTAATTCATAATTGAACGTGGCATCGTCACTCAATTTTTTGCTATGAGTCAATTACTTAAAATATTAAATAATACGAAATTTGCGTTTTTGAAAGTTACTTGTCAAACAACTCCATCTTAGTTTCAATACATTTTTGTTAAAATAATCGTAACACTCGTGTACTAGATGCAAGCCAGCTATTTGACACTGCTTTTAGTTTCTTGTGAAATCAAATTCTGCGAAGTACGAATTCGAATACATTTATTCACCAACAATCGAGTAACCAAGTTGCGACTTTTCTGAAAAATAATCAAATTTGCGTGGCATCTCTTGGAATGAATGAATTTGTAAAAATATTTCTCAGTTAATCTCGAATTGTTTTTAATATTTTTGAAGGTTCCAATAAAAGCATTATTATCAAACAATCTTAGACCGAAAACTGCATTTCGTTATCGATCAATAATTTTGTTTGCCAATCTTTGAACCCCAAAATGTCGTCTTAATGTTGGTTGGCGATCATATCAATCTTTCGCACGTATTTTTACATGGTTTTTGCTCTCTTTTGCCCCATCTACACCTGTGTTTAAAAATAACGAGACATCCGACTACGGTATAATTTATCCAGTAACTTATTAGCGAACTAAGTGAGATATTTTTGGTTCTCATATAATTGTATGCATGCAAAAGGCAGACATTACACGATTCACAAACCCTTAAAAATGTTTAAGATCGACATGGTCCAGCTCAGCAATTGTTCTTCTGGTTCTGTATGTATATATATATATTTATATTTAATATAAAAATGGCAATATATTAGTTTTGTCTACAGAACTGCTCATTCTTCACAGATGGTGGATCTCTGGAGTGACGAGGTCAATGGTTGGGTGACCCATGAACGGAAGTTGCGTCGGAGTTCCAATCCGGCTTCCGGTTTCAGGCCACTCGTCAACACGGTCACTTGCACTATGTTTACCGGTAAACTGAACGCAAACGTAGTCCATTCAGTCACCTCAAGACCAGCGTAAGTAGGGTCAATCCCTACGGAACATAATGTCATGTCACACGAACCTTGTTTTACGTGGTGAAGCAGTAGGTGCTGGTGCTGCGTGGCCTGGATGACGATTTTCGTTGGTGGGGTGGGTGGTGCGACTGCTGGGGGTGGCCGTACAAAGGACACAGCAACGGGTCGCCCGCCTGGCTGCCGTCTCCACATACGGTGATTGGCGGAGGTGACGGTAGCAGTTCATGGAGACTGGCGTCCGGCAATGCCTCCTTGTTCACGGCATCTGCCACTGCTGGATCGGCGCCATTCTCCAGCACGAAGTACAGTTTGTTGCTCAGTCCCTGGTGGGTGAGCGTACGCAGTCCAACGGTACCCTCAGACACTGTAACAATGGACACCTCGTCTCGTTGTGGAGAATAAGAGATGCTGCTACTACTGCGTCGCATGTGCCGGTTGATGAGCCCGGACAGGCCACCGCCGTTGCCTCCGCCTGTGCCGGACGTGGAGTTCGACGACAGCGAACAGAAGGAGTAGGAGGAAGGTGAACCAGAAGTCAGAGCGACTGGCCAGTACTTCCTGCGCCAACGAAACAGCAGATATGACAGGGTTAGGCCGAGCAATAGCAGTCCAACACCAGCCGCCACCGAGCCAGCGGCCACCATGCTGCTGTTATCACCAGTGGCCTGCGTCACAGAGACTGTGCAGTTGGACGTGTGCACGTGGACTGGAAGTTGGTGCGCGTCATTGCCATCGTGGTGCTCATATTCGAAGCGGCGCATGTCGATCGTGTTGTTGGGTGTTGGCGGCGTTGCGACGGTCGCTGAAATATTTTGGTGAATGGCATCGGACTCAGTTTGAGGTGGAGGCGGGACCAAGATGGCGTCGTCCTCTGTGGTGGTGGACACTGGTGATTCGGTGGAACTATCTTCTACAGTGTTGGTGGTGACACTGTGACCTCTTGCTGTGACCTCTGTGGAATTAGCAATTGGCGATTCTGTGGTGACATCACTCGTGGCCATTTCAGTGGAATCCTCCAATATTGTGGATGAATTTTTATATTCTCTGCTGTGATTTTCTTTGAGTGCGCTCATTTCTGTCACCTTGGAGATGGCTGTCGTTGTGAAGGCATCGGTTTTCAACTGGGTAGGCACAGCAGTTGGCAAAGATATGCCAGTCCTGGCAGATGTCACTGGTGGGATAGTGGCCTCGTACGTAGCTGTCGATTCCGTCTCGCTGGTGGCCATCATGGCAGTGGTGGGCAATGGTGTCCAGTCTACCAGGATGTCCATCTCATCATATTCGCCCTCCACATTACTAATGTCAAAATCAAGACCACTGGTAGAGGTGATGTTGACGCTGCTGCTGTTAAATGGGACATCCGAGTCATTGGCTACCTGTGCTGCTAACGCGACTGGCAGCTGCAAACCGGATGTGAAATTGACAGTCTGTGCGGCCACCTTGGTGATCAGGTTGGTGGTGTTGGTGTTTTCTTTTTCTATTGACACAGTCTTTGGTGTGGCGATAACAATGCCAGGGCTATCTGTTGTGGTAGGAATGGTAACTGTGTTGACAGTGACTGTTGGAATTGGGACAAGGCTGCCATTGATGACAGAGATGGTAGTGTTGGTCACTGTCAGGGTGTTTGCCAGTTTAGAGGTGGTGGCAACAATCTTGAAGTCATTTTCCCGTAGCATCATGAGTGGCTTATAGAGCAGTTCGGCCGGTTCTCCACAACGTATATCGTAGCTGTGGAAAAATTGGATCTCCGTGCGGTTGATCCAGGCGGACAACCAACGGATGTCGCGGTTGGAGCAGTTCCATAGGTTGCCATTTAGCTTGACTATCTTGAGTTGCGGAAAGAAGTGCGGAAAATCCGATCTCAGCGTCGCCAGGTTGTTATGCATGAGGTTTAGTTCACGCAGCCCCCGCAACGACTGCAGCGCACGGGTCGAGTTGACCATTTGATTGGCCAATGTTGGACTGTCGTACACCTCTAGCTTCTCCAGTCGCTTGAGTGGAACAAACACGGTGTCCTCCAATCGGCCGAAAGTCTTGATACGAGAAAGCTGCAGAGTTCGCAGTGCGTCCAGTCCTGCGAAGCAGCCACCTGAAAGCATCTTGATTGGATTCTGCGACAGGTCCAGACTGATGAGGCTGCTCAGATTGGCGAATGCACCCTCCACAATCGACTCGAGCAAATTGGCCTGCAGATTGAGGTGGCGCAGACTGAGTAGGTCGCAGAAGGCACATGGATCGATGCGCTCAATCAGATTCCTCTGCAGGAACAGCTGCTCAAGATTGAAGAGGCCCTGGAAGGAGAGGGCAGGTAGTGCCCGCAGCAGGTTTTCCTCGGCATACAGCACCCGCAGGCCAGGTGGCAGGTTGGCTGGCACCCGCTGCAGCCGGTTGCCGTTGAGCCAGAGTCGCACCAAGTACTCCTGGCGACCCAGCGCGTCACCCTCGATCTCCTCGATTCGGTTGTCATCCAGCACGAGCAGACTTATGTACGGATAGCTGTCAAAGTCGCCCAGCCGCACATGGGTCAGGTTGTTCTTGGCCAGGCGCAGGTCCCTCACGTAACGTGTCAGGCTCTGTGGGACGCGCTGCAGCCCCACCCTTGACACATCAATGTACTGGAGACGCGAACCGAAAAAGTCGAGTCGACTGAGTGCTGTCAGCGGGTTGTTGCTGACAATGAGGTGGGCAAGACCGGTTAGGTACTGGAATGTGCCCACCTCCACACTGGCAATACGATTTGAGTCCAGATTCAAGTACTGTATTTTATATAGACCTGGGAAACTTTTCACGGTGAGGCAGGGCAGTTGGTTATCACGCAGGTTTAACTGCTCCAGGTTGACCAGGTCGACAAAGGCCTCGTCCATGTCGGCCACCCGGTTGGTGGACAAGTCCAGGTAGCGCAGACTGGTCAGCCCTTCAAACATGGCGCTGGTGATACGTTCCATCAGATTCTGGCTCAGGTCCAGGCGGAGCAGGCGGGTCAGGTTACCGAAAGTACCGTTCTCAATGCCAGCAATCTTGGTCTGCTGCAGTTTGACCTCGTGCAGGTCCAGCAGCTCACGCAGCGCCCCCTGCACGGCCAGCGTGCCGATGGCATAATTGCGCAATTCCAGGCGAGCCACTGTACGTGGTAGGTCGACGGGCACCTCCCACAAACTGTCGTCGCCAACACAGTTGACATAGTTGGTCTCGTCGCAGAAGCACACGCTGGGGCAGGCCGAGGCCGGGAAGGCTGCTGGAGGGGGCTGAGTAGGCGCCACGCCCGAGTTCAGGATGATGGTGGCTGAGCTGGTCAGAGTCTGGACCAGCAGGAGCAGGAGAATAGATGCGGCTGCGTGAAACGTCCTGCCACACACCCTTTCACTACCACACATCCGACACCTTCGTCGACACCTTTTTGTCCGATCAAAACAATCGCGTTCTACTCTATCCTCTGACATGTTTGTTGTCATATTATATCGATGGACTGCTTCTGTGGTATCCACACTCTGCATAATTGTCTGCAGCATTAATCACAATTAATCCCAAATCTAGTACACACTTTGTGTTTGATAATTGACGTTGTTTAGGGATAGTCTAAAGATAAAAATACGTTTTCCCAGCGGCCGCTTATTCCATAGACTGATATTGTTGTCAAATGCGTTTTCTTCTCCAGTTTTCAACTTCGTACGAATAGAAAAGTGTAAGAGTTTTCACATTTTTGTAATAGAAAATTGTGACAGTTGAGATATGAGATGTTGGTGGTTCGTTTATCAGCTGTTATGGTGAGGCTTGTTCATTCGCTGAATCACTAGAGCTCATCCCATATTCGAGAGAAACTGTCAGAATCTGCCGATACACACACAACACTCGCACGACACGTAAAATCCGCTTAAACTTTCTCGCCGAATTTCTCAAGGCGAACCGAATAGAGAGAGAGCGACAAAACTTATTTTTTTTTGTCCGCGCGCGGTTGACTGCGCTGTCTCTTCTCGTTTGCGGTTTCGGCGTTGGCACGCGCGCTTAGTTAAACCGCGAGAGACGTGGCGAGGAGGAGAACTCTTTTGCGATACGGACGGCGCACGCCACTCTCGATAGCCACCGCTGCTGCTGCTGCAGCTCACCGACGCACGTTTTCAGCACTAGCGACTCCATCACGGAGCGGCGTTGTCGTTGACGACGTTGGCGGTGGTGTCGGCGGCTGGGAGCGCATGAGATGACGGCCACGCGTTCGGCCAATCGCGGCCGAGGAGGCGGCGGCGAGGAACGGACGCGCGCGGGCGCAAGACGCCGTCTGGCGGCGACGACGACGCGCCGAGCACGCCTGAGACGACATACGGTGATAGAACCAACCAGTCACTAAAATGTCACGTTGAGTCAACGAGTACCCCACAAATTTAAAAATCCGATCGACTATCGAATTGTCGTCAACTGAATTATCTTTATTTAGCTAATTACTCTTTAAGTAGCTTCCGAAATTAAATTATCCATCAGTTAATTTCAAAGAACAGTTTATTTTCACTTCTGTTATCACGGGACTAAATTGTTACTTATTTTTTTAAAGAGATGATAATTTGTGTAGGTAAAAACATTTACGGTTTCCTTTTCCTTAGCAACGTGGCACAGCAACTAAACTCACACTCTTCCAACCGAGCAATAAATCCTCTCCCTTCTTGTTCTCGCTATCTAGTTGCCAAGTCTGGTAGCGTCGTCACATCGACTCCTGGTCGGCACTATCGGGGTGGGGGGGGGGTGGCATTGGGTTGGATGGGATAAATCTTGGTTGTCTGGATGTATGTGAAGCAGCAACGTTTTCTTTCCACCCACCACCCACTTCGTGAGATGCGTATTCGGCCCCGGCCGAACTGGTACTCGGACGTCGGTGGCGGAGGTGGCAAAAAGCGAAAAGCCTTCTTCCTTATTCCGCGCGATGTTCGACAAACGTGGTAAAGAGACGGTCGTAACGTAATCCCACCGGGATCGAATCAATCACGAAGTCACTCCCAAATTTGCTTGGTGGATTGGGCGGAGGGGGGGTGGTTGGAGATGGGACGTGCCGCGCATTGCCAAACGTGGCCACTCTCGATGAGTGTGTCTGTGTGAGAGCGAGAGAGGCGATCGCGCACTCGGCCCACTCAGCCAAAGCCAAGCGGTGTCTATCGACCCGAGAATGCCGACGAGCACTCCCGCACACGCACGCGCGACCCGGACGTCTAGTGGAGATCTTCCCGTCGAAACGGGGCTGCGTGCTCGCTCTCCGCACCCGGGAACACTTCTCACACGGGGCCTACCGTGGCACCAAATCCCCGCTTTGCGCCACTTTGTTCGTCGGCACCTCTTAGCTGGGCGGCGGTGATCGTGAGCGACGGGGCTTAGAGTGCGTGGCCCGAAATGGACGGGGGGGGGGGCTACAACTATCCGAATGACGATCTTTTGAGGTGGTTTTTTGCAGGGAGGTTGAAAATGCACTTATTTCTCTCCACGTCTCTTTCTATTTGATCTACCTGGCGCTGTCGTACGGACACACTCTCGATACTAGAGCGTGACGTTGTGTAAAATAAAAAGTGAAACCGATTTAGCGCGTCACCGTACACTGAATCCACTTAATTTGTTCCATTTTATGAATTCAGATGATTCTCACTGAGCTCGCTGTATCAAGTTAAGATTGATCACCTTTTTGAATGTAGTTTTATTAAAAACGCGGTTGATTCACTCAGCGATAAATTGATGTTTAGACTAGAATTTATGCACTGTTCACTTTCAGTCGAATATATTATTTTCCAATGTGATATCGAGTCAGAACGATGCTCACTGAGAGGTTGCCGCGTGGTGTTCACTCACAGTCGTCTGTCGTCGCGTTGTCATTTATCCGAAACGTTTGGCGACGGCAGCTTTTTAACCAGTTCGTCTCACTTTTGCTCCGCACACAGATTGTGGTGGCCTGTATCTGCGCTCCTCCGGTCGTTGTGCGCGGACGTCATGCACACGCGCACGATGAAACGTGAAGCGGGACGGCGCTGCTGTGACCGTTGCTCGGCGTCAATAACAGCTCACTGGCGCACGCCGATTCGCGCGCGCTGGATGGTGAGACGTGCCACCGCTGCGAGCGCGTCGGTCGCTCGACTGTAATTTGTCCACCACGTTCGCGCCACTCTGTAGCAGGCAACTGTGCGCGCGTGCGTTGGCAGCGAGATGTGACGCACGTGTGAGTGAGTGAGAGAGAGAGAGAGGGTGGCACGACTAAAACTACTCCGAGTTTATCGAATCGTTTTGTGTGTTCTGCATGCGCGGACCATTTGAGGAGAGACGTAGGCGCACATCTTCTCTGCACTTAAATATTGCGTTTTCTGAAATCTGTTTGTAAATCAGGTTTTATCAGATCGAAAAATTGCATCATTTGAGCAATTGATCAACCAGAGCTGTCTATGTGTTTGTATTCAGATGTTCTGATCCAGCAATAATCTGTATATTTTGTTTTCGTAGCATGGTTTTGTAACCATCAGAGAAATTCGGTTTTGTTGGATTTTTGGTCCCACCGACGTAGAACATAGATGTGGTCGACTTATTTGTTGAGGATTTTTATCGTTCTGTGTTATTTTCTTTTTCTGAGACTATTTTTGCATCAATGGTGGAGTTATCATTCGTTGTACTGATCATAAAATCAATTTTACTCGGTGCATTGTGTATTTTTTTCTTCCTTTTTTGTACACTAGATCGGTATAAAATGGCATGGATATCTATTTCGGCTTTTCAAGAGTTGCTTCGAAACCGAGTTTCAACTTGCAATAGTGGTGTCGAACTTTTGTGACTGACGAAAAAAAAAGATATCTCTTTTCACTTTTTAGATCCTTTTTTTGTTGGTGGGATTTTCTTCTGGTTGATCGCTATCGGACTCGACTTGCCACGCAAGGCGTGGCGACTAATCCTGTTTCACTGTAACCCGATCCTCGCATTCAACTTCCACCAGTTACTTGTTACAATAGTTGGCGGTTTTTTATTTTTTGTCGCTGAATTTCTGTCAGAGCTGCGTTTGCGGGAGCCAAATTAGTCTCCGCCAATGCATTATCCAGCCAACCTATTTTTTATCACGTTTTTCATTCGACTCGCACTACCCCCGTACCAAATGTTGTTGATGTTGCTGTAGTCATTGCGTACGTGGGGGGGGGGGCACGTACTATCTCGCCACTCAACTGTCTGCGTTTCTGGTTAACATTTTTTTGGCTGCAACTCTCAATCTTCTTCTCTGACTTTTCTCTATTTCTTTTATATTTTTTGTAGTATCCGTTTTCTCAGCAACACTGGTACCACTTGGCCCTTCTTCGTAAGCAGATTCTCTTCTTTTTCTGGGGGTGCGTCCGTTTTTTTGTCTAGCTCTCTCTTGCTCTACGAACTTTTTCGTGTGAACTCCCTCGGTATGGTCGGCCGTTTTCCGCAGCGCACACACGCACTACTTAACGTTTCGCACGAGTGGTGGAGTACTCCATCTTGCCAAGTGTATCTTCTCGGGACGAGTGGTGCTAATTAAATGAATCGATCTGTAAGAAATGAAAAAAAATAGAGAATCATCGTTAAGGGCTTTTTTATCAGTGCGCGCACGTTTTTAGAAGAGAAATTGCGAACGGGGGTTTTGGTGGTGGTGGTGAAAAAAATTGATGCCGTTTATATACGACTACATGTACACATCGTCTAGTCTGAAAATAGAGCTCCGTTCATTTCCAAAATGTGTTGGTTTTTTGCGAGCAATTTATGGTGGCAGCATTGCCTCTGCCATCAATATTAGAAACACTTAATATCCGCAATGCAAGCACCGCATTTATTACTTTGGGATACAGAAAGAAAAATGCAATTATCCCAAGGTACTTTAGGTTGCGGGACGAAAATAATTCTTATTCTTGTTTCAAATGCGAGGGATGCGTGCTGAAAGGTTAGCATTGAGCAGATTGTTAGGTGGAAGAATCCAATACAATTACATTTGCAGAGAAGATGAAACGAGCTCCTTCAGTTAGAATAAATTAGAATTAATGTTTTTTGAGTGTGTAGTTGCTTTGTGCTGTTTATGTTTTGTATTTCCAACTCATTAAACATAGAGTGCAGCAATTCCTAACTGTATCTTGAATTTCATGACTTGAGAATCTAAACATATATTCTGTTTTTAAACAGAAAAAATGAGTTGAACTATGTTTAGGTGTTTCATGGCTGACGTTTTTCAATCAACCTAACAATATAACTGGTTCTACTCTCACATGTGCGAACTATTTCGAAACGTACCGTTTGCGTTTAAAAGAGACCGTTTTGGCGATGGTGCTGGTATTGCGCGAATGCGTCTATCGTCTTTAGTTGGTTTAAAATATTGGATACACATTTTAACATTGGAGCATTCCAGTTCGGAATCCAATTGTGAGTGCTTGGTTGTTTTCATACGCTACTCTGTGTGGGTGGCGAGATTTGGTAGAGTATAGTTATTCCATGCATCTCCTACATATTTGAAGCGTTGTGTGTGGTTCTGGCTTGATACACTGTGCACTGTAGATGCATGTATGGCTTCATAATACGCGGTTCCAAGCTATATATAGGCCCGTACATTTATGCATCTTCCTGATACCTCATGCCTGAACAAGCCATTTTCACTGGATCTTAATGAAACATGTACACGAAAATCATAAGTGAAATCAAATCAAAAGAGAATTGTGTTTGACCAAATTAACGGTTGGCGATTCTTAAAGGTCCGAAAATCTGCTGAAGCTGATTCTTGTCTCAATTGTAGCGACACTGTCCGGCGTGGAATTGTGTACCAGGAGGGAACCGGAGATACCAGTAGCGCTCGCAGAGAGCTCGCTTTCTGATTCCACGTATGTTTGAACAGTGGGTTTCAGGAAGATGTGTTTTTCTTTAATCGATGGCCACATTTTTTTGGTGCTCGGGCGATGACAGCGATAGGCTCACACTTCTCGGCGATATGTTTGTTTCGAGTGGTTTCCGGCGACGCTCGAGATGACGTGCTAGTCTGGCGCAATCAGCGAGAGAGGGCCCCGAGGTGGAAAAACGCGAAGCGGGCGGAATAGCGGTCCGGGAGCGGGGGTGTGGGGCGAGGTGGATGTAACCCGCGCTCTATCACTCTATCTGGCCCAGTGCGTGCGCGCTTGCATCACGATCTGACGATATTATTCGTTGATGGAATTACTTGTCATCGGATTCGGATTCCGGGCCCGTAATCACCATTCCTCGCAATTAGGGGCTCATCATGCATCCACCTCGCGGGCGGCACTGCACTGGCGGTTGCAGTGGATCCGACTGGATTTTGTGTTGCTCGCCCAATGCTCTATGGCCTTCCGCGAGGTAATCAGGGGCGACCGGATTATAAGGTATTGCGGGTTCTTTCCCTTTTTGGATTCATGATGCATCTGGAATTTGTGCAGTTGTCAAGGAATCTCATTTGGTCTTCTGGAACCGAGTCCGACTTCTCTTACAAAACAGCTCTTAACTTTACCATGCCCTGTTCATTAAAAACACTAAGAATGCCGATCATAAACTATTCTAAACTGCAATATGAAGGCATTTTTTGTTATTAATAAAGAGCACAGAACGACAGGGCCCCATTTCAACTTCATTACATGGCCACAACTATAGTAATGTCGACCAACAGCCTACAGCCTTGCCGAAAAGGCGAATCTATTAACGGCCACAAATTTATCATTGAGATTTTCGGCGCGGGATCTCGATTATTCGATCCCGGGGTACAGCTGAAAATGTACCCCCCCCCCTCGCGTAGTGCCTAAGCACCAAGTGGTGTACAGAAAATCCTGTTGTGATATGCACTACAGTGAAGGGCAAATTTATTGTTTCTGTTACATCTTCATATCGAATTTTAAAAGTTATTTCGTCGATGTGTTTTAGTTTAACGAAACGATTGACGCTGATTTGCTTTTTAGTTCATGAAAGACAAAATCAATTTTCGAAACGCAAACGCTGGAAAATCACTCTGAATTGAAACACGTTTATTCAATACAGTTACAATGCGCAACTTCATTTATCCGCCCCACATCCAAACGTAATAAAAATAATAAGAATAGGACGTCTTGAATATCTATAATAAATGGCAAGTTGTGTCCGGGGCAGCGCCGGACGAAAGAAAAGACGAACAGAGTCGGTGACAAACTCTTCGAATAAAATAATAGTATAACTATTGTTCAATGAGAATAAATTAATTGTTCTGCTATTATTTCATTTGAAGAGTTTGTCGTCGACTCTGTTCGTCATTTTTCGTCCGGCGCTGTCCCGGTCACAACGTGCCAGTAATCCATAATGTAAAAAGTGGCTAAAACAACCACAATATTAATTTATTTTGGCGCCTACAATTCCGGCCCCAAGTAATCAGGAAGTGCTCCAGGAAGGAAAGAAGAATTTCTGCGCGAGGACGTGCGGTGATGGCGGTGGGCCATTTCCCCCAAACATTGATAGCACTGGTTTCGATTGCGTCGCTCTGCATCACCAGACATGTTGACGGTGTGTTCTCACCGTTGGCGCAATTTCTGAATACTCGACGTGGCTACGTTATATATTTTTTGTTTACCGAAATGGATGATCGTCCTGTGTTGCTGCAGGCAACGCTCATCAAAAACCATATGTCCCAAAGATGGGTTATTTTTTCATCGAATAGTCCAAATCTCCGTTGTGCAAGTCAGTGAAGCAGTGTTACAGTACTGAGTCTGGACATTTAGATAATGAAATTAACTCTTTATAATGAATGAAAGCTATTTTTTTCTCTTTTTGGGTTACTTCTTGGCATGTATTTTCGCGAATTTCTAATACAGATTTAATTCGCTCATGCTCAATCTGTAGATTGAAAGAAAATGGGTCTCAGGACGATGCACTCAGTACCTTAACTATATGTATTTGTGTCTTAAGGTGTTGCCACCCTTTCCAATCCCCCATTCAATCCCTTCCCCATTTTTTGTCCCTACCAAGCAAGTATCACCCGATCGTTTGTTGTTAAGGTGTTGGCTAGCGCTCGTATTAGTTCTCCGGCGAGTTGTTTGCGGAATGCGAAAATAGAACGGGGACTGGTCTGGTTGGCTCGACGAGTAACTTTTGTCAGGAAGTGATGTAGGGGTGGGGGATGGGGCGTTTCACTTCCATGCAACGCTTTCCTCCCTGTCCCACACCTCTTCGTCCCTCTAGCCCACATCCCCACTACCACCGCTCGATCGCAGACTCAGTCTCCAGGGTGACTGTTTTTATACTGATTTCACGTGAGCTGAATAGTTGTGTCGACGGTGGAAAGTAGGAAAGTAGGTGGCGGCAACACTGTACGTAGTCGGGGCGGGGGATGGGAGAAAGTTTTTTTGGCGGACTCAAGTTTGGGAGTCGGAGTGTACTCTGTATACGACAAATTGATGCGCATGTCATTGTGATCGATCGGCTAAGACAGTTCGCAAAAATTTCGTAACAATTGCAGCAATAAAATCGATACGGAATATACCGTAGAGTCACTGAAAAGCGACGCCTGACGTAGGGTCAGAGAAAAAATCCCCCGAGTGGCGAAGCACGACAACTCATTCGCATGTGATGCGGTTGCAGCAGCCGCGCACCGATCCACGCGGTCCTCTTGGTCCAAAAATGTGTCCCGAAATAAATTCGAGCGATTCTCGTCATTTATTATTCGTTTACCATGCACTATTGATCGAATCAACCAGGTGTGATGTGACGAGCGAGTCGAATTAGCTAAACGCGCGCTCACGTATGCGCCTGGTGCTGACTACCAAATCGGGGAAAACAAAAATTCGTGTCCTGTTTATTCGGCGGCGGAAACCGCGCGATAAATATTGGAAGAGGGATGGGGGAAGGTGGGAGAAGCGCCGAATTCGAATAATTGGCCGAGGCCAATTAATCTGTGTACACGACCTGTTTTATGAATGAGGTGGGTCGTGCAACTCCCCTTCCCCCTCCCCCACCAACGCCGGCCACCACGCGCCGGCGCAGCAGCTGATAAATTGGCCAAAATGGAGGAGGCCGGATGAATCGCGATCCGTTCCCGACCGCTAATTTGCATGCAGGCGCGCGAGCAGGAGGCCTGGCCGGCCACGATCGGACGTCGACGCATGGCCAGTTCCGCCGTTAATTCCGTATTGTGTGTCCATTACCGGGCGAGCGAGTCACGTCGCTCGCGGAGTGGAAAGCGAGAGTGGGCGCTCGGCATTGTTTTTGAACTCTGGTGTGTGTGTTTTGGGACGGGCCGCGCATCATCAGCTTCCCACCAAACATCCGGACACACAACAGAACTCCTCCCCGGCCATGATTCGTGTTATTCCTGTTCTATGCGAGCACATGTTGATGGTGCGTCGCTCGGGTCTTCCACGTGGAACCACCCCCTTTGCAGCATAGTCGATTGTTAGGGTTCTTCCAGTGTTCCTCCTATTCGTGTCCGTATCGACTCATATCATGCGTGATTACCTGGTCATGGTATTCATCGCGAGTCAGGCTTTAGGAACGGGGATTATCGAGCAACTTATAGTCGGATATATGGTCAAGGCATAAACATAAATTTGCCAAGAGCCGATTGAAGATCAAAAATTAAAAGATGGCGATGGTCTCAATTGTAGAAATCTGGAGTGATATCATTCATCAATTATTTAGAACGAATGTCTCCGATGTTACAATGCATTGATTGTCTAGCAGAACCGAAAGCACCAAAATTTGCTGTCCTTTCGAGTTGCAACACATATTTAATTACTATTAAAACTATTTTCAAGCTGATAAAAGGGGAGAAAAGTGAACCACACCCACCCCGTCGCTTTATGCGATTTTATATTCTGAATCCAGGTGAAATGGTTTGCTCCGATCTCTTTTTTCCTTTTACGTCACTCTAACATTACATGGTCTGAAGAGGAATTTGCAAACTTGAGGGTTGGAGTCGGATCGGATTTCTGCACTTTCGAAAGGACGACTCAAGAAATTTTGTCTTTTTATGGTTTTCCAATTTTTACGTGCACTTCAATCGAATGGGAAAAGAAAACCGAAATTCGACGACGTCTCTTGATCAGTCGGAAGAAATTCGTATTTTTTCTTTAAACTTGGCTATTGCCAAAATTGTTCGAAAGTGAACAAAGAACAGCGCCACCTTCTGTATAATTGTTCAACTTTTTATCCTGAAAAATTAGTTTAATATGAATGTCAAAGTGAAACGATAATTTCTAGATTTCCTAATAACGACGCTACGTTTCGTGAAATCGGCTTTCGCAAAATACGGATAATGTTATCGTCTCGTACTAAGAAATTGATACCTAAAATTCCAAACTATTTTTTTTTAGTTCGGTCACGCACAGGTACCTACTTTTGATAGTTCGAAGGGAGAGCTCGGAGAACGCCATGTGCCCACCAAGGTGGCCAGTGCGTGGATTCGCGTTGGGGATGCTGCCGTGAATACAAAATGGAGGGAGAAAAGGTGCAATTGTAACCCATCCGTACGTGCGCCATTTCCCACCCTTCTCATCCTCCCTACTATCTGGGCACGTCCCTTCCAGTCAAGTATCCCCTCCACTCGCATTCGCACACACACAACACCGAAACACTTCAAAAACGTCGAGTAGTTCGCACTTTCCCCCCTCGGCACGCTCTTCTCTCTCGCTCTCCCTTTTGGCTCTTACACTCTTCACATGTAAATTATTTAATTTGTTGCAGCCGGGCACGGCTTCGCGTGTTTCGGCCCCATTCTATGGTGTTCCTACGTGACGTGTCGTCTGACAGACAATTCGACTTTCGTTGGTGACAGGGCTGTCAGGTTTTCAGCACACAAAAGCAGAGAGAGAGAGAGAGACCGAGACCGTGGAACGCACATGTGTCGACGATCAAATCATCAAACGCGTTTCGTCAAATGGCGAATGAAATGAAATCCTCGTTTAGCGTGTGTTGGCGCGGGCGGTTTTGTCGCCCGACTGTATACTTGGTGTCGTCTTAACCCTGATATGCACATTTGTTTGTGCCCAGATTGTTGTATTGTTGTTAAATGCGCGCAAGGTTAGGGTGACGTTATCTGCAGTTTCTGTTTCAAATTTCTGTCTGAACTTGATTTGTAAATGCCTGGTTGACTGATTCCCACAAATGCTTTGGATGCCTTAGGGCTAACTACCATAAATACGTAATTATATAATTATAATTATATATCGTCGTAGCACAGTTGGTTTAGCGATTGACTGTGGTTTCGGCAGTCCCGGGTTCGATTCCCGGCGCGGGCTCTCGAAAATTTCGATCCCCAGGTTACTGGTCGTTCCCCCTCGCACAGTGCCTAAGCACCATGAGGGGGACGTAACGCCTGTAGTGCGGTTGACTACAGTTGATTGGGGGAAAAAGAATATAAAATATAAAATATACTGTAATTTTTTTAAGGATTTTTATTCAGGACAAAATTTCTGGTCCCAGAAAAAAATTTACGAATAGTGTCGATTGACATTTGTGAAAATATACTCTTGCCGTTATTTTTCCGGCACTGCCCTGCAATAATTTTTAATACTTCAAAAAGGTAAGCCGAAAGACTTGTGAAGAAGTCTTTAAAGGCGCATGAGAAGCCTATAATGCGACACGCCTTCCAAATTATTGTTAAGGTGACGGCGATTATAAACTATAACATTTTTTTTTGAAAATAGAGAATATTTTGAAAACGTGTCACATTTCGGTGACAGTATTCGATGTCAGGTTCTTTCCTGTATTGTTGTAGAGGGGGGGGGGGGTTGAGAGAGGGAGGGAGGGAGGAAGGACGTGTTTATCACCCCCTCCCCTTTTCCACTCCCCTTTCATTTCGTTTGGCAGAATCCAATAAAGTAGCTTCCAGTTCTCCGCGCCATGTCATCTCGCGATTGTTCCCACTATTTTTCTTTTTTACTCTTCCCAACACCACCACCACCACCACCACCACCACCTCCAGTTTTCCTCACCATATACGGTGTTGCAATTCGCGTGTGTCTGTTGCACTGTATATTCAGTATATTGGATTAAGCCGCGTGCATCATTACTCGGGACTTTTAGTCGTGTCTGACGTTTGTTTAATTTAGGGAAATCGGGTTCTCGCCACTCGCTATCATTGCATTTTAAATGAGGCTGGGAGACAAATTAATTACCATACAAATTTGTGCAAATAGAATGCAGACAGGAACAGCAGCGCCCCCATTCCTCTCCCACTCACTCCAATGTGCTCGAGCATCTGCGGGGTGGTTACAAGTCCCGACCAATATTTCTCTTTCTCTGTTGACGGGAATTTCGTGTTAACACCTCAGCGCCAAAGCGATCACGGCGGTAGGGAATTCGCCGAATTTTAATGGATTTCTGAAGCTGTCATGTGTAGGTTGTCTAGCTTGTATCTCTCCCTCCTCCTAAGGTTTTAAAAAATCGACCACGGTTTTTGTTACGCCTAGTACCTGAAGCATAACGTCTCAAATCTTAAATAATAAAGCACAGTTTACAAATCATGAACATTTGTTGGTGACGGGGTATTCAGAAATTTAAACAAAAACGGAGATAACAACACGAGGCCATGTCAAAAATGAAAACGCGCCTCTCATGTTTACAATGACGGTACGAGACATTTGTGCTAGACAGCAAAAGTTCAAAAGTTGTAATTTTTCTACGGCAAAATTCAGCGCGAAAGAGAACAACCAAAATGTTGATACTTTATGTATGATTACTTTATCACAAGTCGCAAAAGAGCGCCAAACCAACCAATTTTTGCATCTACAATACAATATTTAGAGATGAAGTCGTTGTTAGGATAATATTAAAATAAGTTATAAGTTGAAAATAGGCCTACCCGTAATTTGAATATTTAAAAAAAATAATGTTTATACTCATTTCCCTTAAAGACCATTCGGATGATAACAAATTAGAATTATATTTTTGCCATCGTGAGTGGGAAGAAATAAATTGCCATTGTTTTCTGTGCATCAGCCGTCAGCACTGTACGAAAATGCGTCTTCCTTTGGATCTGTGACTGCACGATATCAGTTACACGTTAAATATCCTTTCCTAGGTAACCAACCTAGGCAGTCACAGTTACCGCCAACCCCCATTTCTTCTTTGCACTTTCCATATTCTTATAGACAGTCCTTGAGACAGACTTAATTACTAGTATGTATATATAACTAGTACGAGTATAAATTTTGAACGCGCCCTTAAGACGAGTTCAATCAAAGGGGTTGTTTATTCTAAATAGAACTATAGCTGCAAACTCGTTTATAAAGCAAATATGATTCTAGATTTCGAATCCCATAAAGACACTATGTTCCTCGGAGTCACGATTACAGAGTATGTTGAGGAAATTTAATAATGGTGTAAATCTATTGGTTTGTGCGTGTGATGAGGGCGACTACCTCGCCTATTGTTTAACTACTTAGATTCCACCGAGAGCTGATCACCCCCGCCAGTCATGCCGACCTAAATGAGATTAATTTTCCCGCAACTAACCACATTTTCTGGAAAATAAGCCGAGTGCCACGCACGCAGATACAAACGCGTGCGTTTCTAGATGAATTCCCCTGTCGGCGTATTTTAGTCACAGTTTCGTTGGCCTATTCGTGCCAACTCTGTCCACGATGTACTTGCTTGAATCATTTTCGATTGGAGGATTCGCCCCCGCACGATGGCGTGTGTGGGAGGCTCCAAGTTTGGAGAGATGGAGAGATTGCATCACCTTCTGCACGCCCTGGAATTGAAATAAGGCGCGTTCTAAAATTAATCTCGCCTGTCATTGACCCCCTGCCGGCAGTTGGCGAATCAAAATTCCGATTTTTTATTGCCTTTTTTAAGATTTTCAATGCTTTTCTTTTATCAATCCCTATTATATATACAGTAGAATATCTTGCAAAATAATATTAACAGCGAACCCAATTGCTTTTTTTGTTAAGCGCCATTTTTGTGTGCAACTATTTAAGTTTCAGCCATTAATAAAAGGCGTTATCAGAATTAGTTTAAATGAATGAATTAACCAGCAATCGAAGGTATTGGTATTGTTACAGCAGGGAAATTAATAATTTATTATTTGAAAATGCAGGGAGCGTAAAATTGTACCATCGCTCACCCAACAAACAGTAAGACTAGCTGAATGTTACAGCCTGGGCTGTAATGCGTATCGCTGGGAAAAGATTTCGCGTTTATTTTTCTTGACGATTTCTGGGGCAGAGCAAAGTTCGTTGCTTTGGAATTAAAAAAAAACTCATTTGTGTGTATTTACAGTAAGAATATTGTGAAAAGTACTTGTTTTTTTAGTCAATGTCTGCGACAATTTGTAGCAGCTCTGCTTTGACTTTGTTTTTCGGAACGCGCCTCTGTTCTAGCGCAGTCGATGTCGGAGCCCGACGCCTCGCTAATTACCATTAATTCGGTGTTCGAAACGAGCTGTCATGCTGATTGGCCACCGCCATGACTGCAGAGCTACCAGTGTCGTGTTGGCCAGACCGAGACTGGCGTTTCACATGTGACGTTTTGCAGTGTTGCCAACCGTGTTTTTGGTGGGGGAAGGAACTAGAAAAATTTGCATCACATTTGTATACCATGTGGAACGCTTTCGAGTGAAAGGGAACGGGCTGACTGACAATGGTTATTAATTAATGGTTGAATTACCGGATATATGTTTCTGAATGCGTGAGGATCTTTCAGCAACTGGCCGCGTTATCTATATTTTTTGTAACCAAAATTTTGCACTCTTATGAGATTAGTACTGAGTATATTATTAAGTAATTATTCCCTCGTTCACATGGTGTCCTCATTCCCTTGGTGTTCTCATTCTTTGTGGATTCAATACTCATTATCTGTTAGCGCTTAGTTTTTTAAGACCATCAATTTGTTCTCCAAAATAAAGCGTCGTAATTTTGATGGTGTCATAATATCTTGCATTGAATTTTATTACTAGTCGAAGCAATTTTTGTTATTGATCTGGTCTTTTTGATGTTTGTCGGCAAGGTCTTTTTGATGTTTGTAGCCAATATCTTTTACTGGAAGTACCAAAAGTTTGATTTATTGTTAAGCGAAGTTTTGCCCAGAAAAGACAGGTGTCTCATGTCACAATGTATCTGCTTTCTAAAGAAAATATGTCTGCACTGGTTAATTGAAAGCTTTCCTAGAATTAAATTTAGTACTATGTTCTCAGCTACCAGTGTGACCATTTGTCAGAGAGTAAACAAACCCGAGTACCTGTGCCACACGATGCTTTTTTCTGCGCTGTTCCTGATTTTTATGAACTGGGTTGTTGAAAATGGTTTAGGGACTAGTTTGCATCACAAAATTTTATTTTATTTTTATCCAAATATATTTTTTATTGTAGCTAAGAGAGAGATGACCTAGGACGTTATTGGTTTTCCCATCATAATGTTTCGCTTCAGACAGTAACCCACACAATCCTGATGGCGCCGGCCAAGTTCTTGCTTTTTCCGGCCTGCTAATCTTCAAACCCCGGGCAACCGAATGCGATGTCGCCTTTTACTGCAATGTCATCCCTGCCACGTCATCCTATGCATATCATTGAGGCCGCACCGGCTTGCTCATATACAGTTTACTGACTAATACAGACTAATCTGAAGACAGTCGATCTGCGAGGCAAAACATAGAATCTAAGCGTTTGCATATTTTTCAATGCCTGAGATATTTTAAAGAAGATTTGCACCGACTAGCGTCTAAAAGATCTCGTGTTAAGAACCCTATTTGTTAACATTGACGTCTGACAGTAAAAAAGATTGCTTTTACTGGTGAAAATGTGCCCCTCGCATAGTGCCCAAGTTCCAAGAAGGGTACAATAACACCTGTAGTGCAGAGACTACAGTAATGGGTGAAAAATCATAGGCTGATACCGGATTGAAACCCTCATCATGATATCCGTGCGAAGTCTGTGGTTCGACCCGATACAAATAAAATGCTCTGTTCCAAGTTTTGGTGACTTCAATTGCGTAACTATAGTTCGAACAATTACGTGAGTACATGCTGTGATAATTTCAATATGTTTGTACTGAAATTGTGATCTTCTGCCAAATTTAGTGCGAACGAACAGTGCTCCGGTACATTTCCGTGATGAATGGAGGATTCGGAACGCAGCCTGAAGGATTCTTTCGCCTAATAGAATTTCGGAACCGAGTAATAACAAAGTTGAGTTAGCAACTGTGTTTGTGAATCATCCGAATGAAATTCGCATCGCTCGCTATCTTCCAGGGGTCGGGGGTGGGAAAGTAGTGGGTAGAAAAGGAGGAGAGGAGCAAGAGGAGGAGAGAGCTAGGGGTGGAAAAGGATATACGTTTTATTCGGGTCATGTGTTATTTAGGGTAAAACTATATTGCTTCAAGGGGCGCGTAAAAATAATCGTGTAAAATGTTTTTTTTTTACGGTTTGTGTTCTTGTCTGATCGAGTCTCTCGCATTTCGCTCCTGGTCGAATCGAGAGCCTCGTCACAACAACACACACGCTACCGCAGATATTTAGTTAGATGCGTATACTTGAATTGTAGAAATCGCTCCCCCAAATTCTCTTGAGATCCGCTTCCTAACTGAAAATTTGTTTTTGGAACGAAATAATTCACACAATCACATTGACACTGCATTTCAAAAACTTCAGATATGTTTCTCCATTTACTTCAATAATATGGCACTGATCAGTCAGCACGAATTAATCTTTCTTAAAATTTGGTTCCCGCCCCCACCCCAATATCGAAAAGGAGGAATTTTTTCTTATAATTAACTTTTGGTTTAGCTAAATTCCAGACGAAGAGGTCAGAGTAATTTATTTTAGCTACATTGAGAGAGTCGGAATGGGACAACTGACAATTTTTTGAAATTATATTCTGTTGGACTGGTTAAAATGGGTAGGTGTCGTCGCCAACAGTACGCAAAATTGCAACCCTCAATGATACACGATTTCAACATCAACTGGTAGGAGGCTATTAAAATATGATGATTGCAATGCAGGCACTTATCTGTCTCTCCAACTTATAAACTCGCTTTAGGATCGCGTTAAAGTGCGCTTAAGGGGATCCTAAGAGGATAGTCACATTGCGTTAAGTGTTTTTTTAAAGCCGCAGCCACGCTAAAATAGAAATAAATAAAAATACTGTTGCGCTCACATGACCATGGAAACGGTATTTGTGAGGGGGGTGGGCGTGGGGTTGCACTCCTTTACTGTACAGTTCGATATGGCTTTGTGGTTCTTGATGTAGATGAAGGCAATAAAAGTGTTTCAGTGCCGACGGGAATAACCCACGAGCCCTAATGCTCCCGTAGGGTTTTGTTGTTGCAGGCGTGTATATTCGGCGAAACGAAATGCTGTTTCTCCAATCTTTCCCGCTCCCCTGCCTCAACCACGACTACTGTTTGTAATTCGGCAATGTTATGACTTTTTTTGTCAGCTTTTGTGCGTTTTTACCGAACGTTGTCATAAACGCGGGTAATGAATTCGCATTGTTTAGCGGTGAATACAATTTCCCTGCCGACTCGCTTGAAAGAAGTTTGGGAAAAAGTATATCGGGTTTCGTCTCGCCCAACTAACTGATGCAACTAACGATGTCGTTATTAAAGACATTCTTTCTGAATTTATCCTTTAACCTCCAGACCTTAACCACCCTCACCCCATTTCCCATCCTTATAATCCATTTTTTTAAAATACGTGTCTCACTTAATGTATTCCGAAGAATTTGATTACCGATGATTTAATGAGCAACCTTAATTAGTTCAATTAAGAGGTTTACGTAACATGACACATTTGTCGATGGGTTGCTTACCAATTACAGAGCGTAATTAAAACGGCATCTGATTACCATGACTCATAACTGACGTGCCTCGGCGCAGTCTGCGTGGGAGTCAGTTGTTAACGCTTCTACACTTTTAAAGAAGTTATTCGTTTTCTCGCTAGGCTGGTCTGGTGCTTCTGTAACGGTGTTTATTGGTGACCGCTGGACGGGGCATCGATCATCAGGCCCACTAACTTAGAATTCGTATTCATAGTCTTTGTCTGTGGTACGGCTTGAAGCGTTTGAATACGTGGTTCCCGAGACGTTTGAGATTCATAATTTGTGATTATATTTATTGAAACTTAATGAAAATCGTTAAGTGTATCATGGAGAACGGAGTTACAGTGTATAATGGCGAACTTCCTTGCTTCGTAATGTCATAATTTTGTATTTTGTACGGTTTGACTCTTTCTCTGGGCAAGATTATCCACTCTATAGGTGCGCGGAATATCAACCGTTCCCCCAAACTTTCTCATTGACTTCCACTGTAGTAGTGTAGCGCCATCCCGTGGCGGGTGTTATCAAAATATCGACAAGATCGTCACCGATCGAGTGAGTAGGTCTTCGTCATCGTCCTACACGACCGGTGCACAGTCTCCCCCTTCTAGAATTGTTGGATGAATAGAGCAAATGGCGCGGATAGTTTTCTGAATGATGATGACACAGCGCCGAGGGGAAGAAGCACGGGACGCCTTCGGGTTCAGACAAGAAACGAGTGGATGTCATTTTTCAACGGCGCATTGATTTCTGCTCACGAATTGAATAATATTCAAAGGGTCGATGCGATTCCCCCTATTCCGACGCCCACGCTTACCCCTACCGTCGCCATCGTGTCGGGTCTCCCCTCTCTGCCCCCTACCCACTGTGACACTCTAGTCGCTAGGGCTCTGGGTCAGGGATTCCTAACGGCATGTTATCGGTACATCCTTCATTGGCGTTATCCTGTTTAAATCGCTGGGGTCAAGGCGGGGTAGCAGGCTCCCTTATTGGACGGGAATTCCATCAATCTTGTCCCAATGAGGGCATTTTTAAAAATTCCAACTCGGGTTGACAGCCGTCCCGAATTTCTTTTCAACAAATCGACGATGGGATTTTTTTGATCGATTGCGCTTGCACTTGCTTCATGTTGCTGTCGAAAAGTACAGTGGGTATTGTCACTGGAAAGTTTCCACCTGAGATTATAAAAAAGTTGTACAATGTATAACGGAATTGGAAAACATGTTTTGAAGACGACGTAACTAAATAAAAATGTATTCCGTGCGGTTACGTGCTGTTGTAATTTTTTTTTAATTTTCCAGAGAATGTCGTTTACTTATTCTTTTCTTTTTCCTAAATTCACTGCAGTCACTGCAGTCTCATCGGAAAATATCAATCTCCTAGGTGAGCTTAAATTACACAGGCTGACGTTAGGGTAGACACGCTGTGTTGAGAAACTAGCATTGCATCTGTGTATTGCCTGTTTGCCAACGGCAGGGGTGCAATGCTACTAGCTACTTTTGACTACTGAACTGCTTACTTTCTTTTTCTTTCTTGGCAACTTGCTCTTCCAACTTATCGATGCTCATATCTGCCTCTCACACAAAATTCGACACCGCTCTTCTCTTGTGTCCGTTTAATGTCTAGAAAAAAATTCTCTGCTCGTTTCGATCATTTTTGTTTTTTCTTCTTTCCACACCACCATCACCATCACCTCTACTATCAACACCCATTGTCGGCGAATCGAAATTTTTCGTGTCCATCTTTCGTCAGCTCACACGAAACAATTGCACTATGTTGTATATAGACGTGCCGTGAAATTGCCTGTCAGCATTCAGTCACTTACATCGGACGCTTGTCAGTTCGACTCAAATCAGAAAAAGATGAGCTGGTGTGGAGGAGGGGAGAGGAAGGAGCAAGGGTGGTGACGTCATCTCATGCCGATTGAGTACGTCTTGCCAACGAATTTGATCTCACTAGAAACATATACACTTTGAGTTTGTCTAAATATTTTTTGGCAGTCTTTATGTAATTGGTTTCCAAACGGTTATTCGTATCTGAAGCGATTAAATATTTCCGATTTTTCGTATTACTTGTAAACGCGCAACCAATGAGCGAACCGGTACCGCATAAAACCGGCGTTTAATTTCGTGAATATTGCTATCGATTTTCCTATTTCGTTCGCCATGAGATACGGGGGCCTCGATTTAATCGGTTGCAGTATATTTATGGTTTCTGGTATACATGTACACGCTCGCATATCACTCCCTGTATAATTATAGCAAGTTGTTTCCGTGTGCTGCTGGTATCGGTTTCGAAATTACCATCCACGTTCAGATCAGCTTGTCGTTATATGGCGCACGTACAACGTTATTTATCGACGTTACTACTTTATCGGAAGGCAGTTTCGGATTAGCCCGTAAAAGGATGCACAATTTATAGAATTTCGAGCAAATGTCAGGTTTCCGTTCGGTTAATATTCCTTCAAATGTGGGCATCAACTGCGAATGAATGTTGATGCCCCTCGTGTTTCGCTCTGCATTTAAACAAGAGTGGAAACTACATTTAGCTTTTTTTTGGTGCTGGTTAAAATTGTCGTCGTTCACAGTGCGACCAGATTATTTATATCTTCCTCCTTGAAATCCATATCCAGGGCTGATTAATTTTAAACATGATCGAAACGTTATTGGACAAGCGTTTTTTTTTTTAATTTTTAACACATCGTTTCGTGTTTTTTTTTCAGTCTGGCCAAACATAAAAATAATGGTGTTTCATTTCTTTTCTCCATATCTGTGAAATAGAAACGTCCACTCCATTCTTTCTTGGGGATTCGGTTTGAAAAATAAAAAGAGTGAAACTTGTCCAACATTTTACGTGAGCATTTTTTGTCGCACTGCAGCCAATTTCCTGATGCTGTCGGATGAAATGACGGCTGGGTGCTGGTGTCATTCGGAAGCCACCGAGATCCGTACCCTGTCCTCTGTCCTCCCATCCATTCTGACGCCCCCCCTTGGTCTCGAGATCAAAGACGCCGACCATCTCTTGCTATCGACTGCGTCTCATAAAAATATCATTTCTAAGTTTCTTCGTTCGCTGAAATTCTATAGATAGATAGATGTCTGTCAGCTTACAGTTTGCGGCAGTTTTGTTGTCCGCGTATCGTTCTCATATTTTCTGCTGGCCCAATTTTTTTTTTGTGCAAGTCGCGCGAGTCGAAATAAATATTGGCATCAAGTTCTTTAGGAGAAAGGATGTGAGATGAGAAAAAAAATGTCGAATTTATGAAGTCATTGTCTGGTACCTTTTTTGGTGGAGAAACTCGAGGACCGTGTCGACGAATGGTGGATGCCGATAAATAAAATCCTGTAATTTCAAGCAATTTTGTTATTTACTGGAGGCACTGTGTTTCGTCGTCTTTTCAACGGGAAAGCAAAATGCGCTAACTTTTTCAAATAAAAGCATCCCCCCATCCCACACTTCCAATTTTTATCTTTCCCGAAACGTCTGGAATAGTGTCGGTTCGATTTTCCTGAATATGTCTCAATCGTGCTATAAACGGTTTTTTTTCCAATCTCATGTGCAATATTTTTACGAATAGAGGCTGAAGACTTCCCAATATTGTTAGCTGACTGTTTTGGCGTTTATTACAGAGCCGGTATCGTGGCAACGCGGCCGTCAGCAAGCGTTTATAATGATTGGGAGGATTTAACAATGCATGGTGACATTTCTGTGTTTTGGCGCGAACAATTTTTATATGACGCTGCACGATTTTGCAGTTGGACATTAACTGAATGCGTTGTCTGTGATTCGGACACATTTGTTCGCTTAATTCGTGAGTCATTTTTGAAATAACAATTTCGGTCGATGTGAGAGGAGGAGGAGGAGGAGGGGAGCGGTTGGGGGAACCGCAGCTCTTTCAATTAAATGTCTCCCCATACACAGCATGCCCTTGTTGCTGCCCTAAACCCTGTAGCAGGCAGGCACTATCTGTTCATTAGTCATCGAGTCCGATTCCTCTATCGATTGGTGCCACAGCGGAAGTAAAAATCTTGAGTCAACATTCGAAATCCTTGCCAACATTGGCAATGCTGGCAAGTTTACAGGCCAATATACATTTCCTCCTTACTTGCCATCTCACAGGCTCAAAGGTTGCCGAAATTTCATAGAGTGGTCATTTGCAGGATTGTGCTTTTTACGTTTTGCTTTGAATCGGCTATTTTGATTTGGACAATCGTGGAATTGCGATGAAAGATGTATGGTCTCAGTAGGATATGCACGGTATGGTATAATTAATAAAATTGACTGATTCTGCGGTAAATTCGTCCGATTAACCACATTATTTCCTAAGCAACGATGAAACGATTCCGTTGAATAATTTAAAAAAGTAAAATTGAAACCCATATTTGTTCTGTCAATGAAATTGAAACCAGAATGACAGTGTTGCCCGCTAGGCTTTTTAAATTTGCGGGGTCCGGACATCTGACAGCACGGAAATGATTGTTTACCGTGTAATCGAATAGACGGTCAATCGAGTTTGGTCCTCCACCAATGCATGCAAATTTTGCTCGTTTGTGCAGTTCGAATTTAACGCGCCCGCTCGCATTCGTCAATCAATATTAATTATGCATTGCATTCGGGAGTTTCAATTAGTCGATGGGGGAAAATGTATTAGTTTGCTTTTCGAATTATGACTTCGTGTTGACCCATTGCGGCTCAATCATTTTGCTTGCTACTCAACGTGACTTATGGCGCTTGCGCTTTATAACTAGGGGGCGCAATGTCGTCACTAGTGACCTTTGCAGTTTGACAAATCGAAATTTGCCTATTGAAACCCTGGTAGCGGTAAATAGGCGTTAGTAAAAAAATGAATAAGACAATCGATTGTTCTTAGATTCGCGATCAACTGTAACTGCTGGAATCCAACTGATTCTCTGACACACCACCAGAGCGCGCTAATAACTGATGATCGTGCTTATAGGCCAGACGCGTGAAACCCGACGAAACTTCATCATCCATTGGTTTGTGATATACGAACCTCGATAATTTCTAGGCGTGTGGGGCTTTTGGTATAGTGCTGATGCTTGTTGTTGGAAAAAATATGACGTCAATTGAATATTCTATCTTCTTTGATTAATTTGACTATTCTCCTTCATTGGCAATTTTATCAACTGCTCCCAGCGGAAATAAGCTTTTAGTATCGTTCATGACAACCTATAGAAATCTTTCTCGATAATGCTATCATAATATTCTGTATGCACGATCGTACAAAATATATACATGTATATATTGTGTTTTCAAAAAATATTGGTTCGGCAATTGGTTCATAGTGGACTTTTTTATATTTAACTAGCTGACCCGGGCCACGCCTTGCTGTGGCTTCCAGTTAAATGGCTCGGTCACACTACTTCGTTCACACAATTTTCCCTTTTCCTTTTTTCCCGGGAATTT
>JAQGBY010000723.1:0-38291 GCA_034698785.1 Mycogona germanica | reverse complement strand
GGTCGGGAAGGGGGAAAGGATAAGCCTCAACAAACATTTAAAAAGCGACGGTAGGAAAGGATCTTTAACCTGTCCTGATATCATACAAAGACGGGACATGTTTTACCTTCATTACGAAATGTGTGCGAAGGAATTTCTTTCGCCAGAAAATTTCAGAAGATGCCGGCCGGGATTGAACCCACGATCCGGACACAGAAGGCAAACACGTTAACCACAACGCCACTCGACACTTTCGTATTAGCGTGCCACTCAAGACGCGCAAAAATTGGAACAGTGACTGTAACCGTATATCCGAAATCGGCCGCTATCGGATCTCCCTCGTTCCCCCTCCCCCCTCATAGGTAACACACCAGCGCCATCTATATTCCCCTTCGTCCATCGCAGACCCCCTCCCCAACCACCCACCAGCTTCCCCATCCCCGCTCGCCTTTAATGGAAACAGCATTTGTGCATTAGGGCACACCAACGATGAAATAGACTGGAGAGATGGCGTTGGTGGCGGGTGGGGAGGGGGCAGGGGTGGCGAAAGTGGGGGTAGATGTAACGGGCGGGGCGAGCATCGCACTTTTTCGCTTTCCGCCGCCCTAATGTCCCCCGGGACGGCGTGAGGGCCTACAGAGTGAGGGGGTGGGGCGGAAGGAGGAGTGGGTGAGATGATAGAAGAACGAATCGATCAGAGTGGACGCAGGATGGCGCTGCGGCCACAGCAGACGACAAATGGCGTATGGAAAAAATGCACTACCTGTATGTAGGCAGAGACCACAAATTGAATTTGAATAGCTGTCGTGTACTTAATGGTTTGGAGAAAATAAAAACGTGGACGACTCGATTGCTTTTCGTTCGGGAATTTCGATAATGCCAAAGAAGTGAAGAAAATATAACCATTACTGTATTCTGGACGAACATATTTTTTAGTCGTGGTTTCATCTAATTTGAATTAATGTTCTTCTCTGCAGCTAGAATTGGCAAGATATGAATTTTCGAAGATAGTTTGGATTTCGTAGCGTATTTTTCAACATATTTCAGCATGTGTTGTTCAATTTAACTGCATTATTCGAGACACACTGCGACCATCTACTAGGAATATTTCGACATTCCGCGTGAGTACTATAGATTTTTCTTCTATAACAGGGAGAGAGCGACGTTCCGCAAAGAGCCAATGTCAATCAGTTCAACCCTTGCTCTTAACCCTTGCACTTCGTTGAAATGGCCCGAGTTCTCAAGAGAGCATGCTACCCACTTGGCACCGACATTCCAGTTGCCCACCGCTGTCGTCAAAGGTCAATTGAGATCGCAACTCGACTGACAAGTGAACCCACGTCACCGAGAATCGTAAACTGACCTGACCCTATTGGATCAGAGAGCGAGCGCGGAATTGTAGGGGAAAGTTGAAGCCTCGATTCGATATTAGGCCACTGGACAATTATTCGGCCGCAGCAATAGCAATTACTGCGGGATAATTATTCAGAAAGATAATTGAACGAAAAATACCATTTTATCCTGTGTCGAGAAAACATTAGCAATGTTGACAAGGGAAAATGAATGGTCTCTGCTACTTTCATTAGCGAAAATGAGCCCTGCAAAAACCATTATTGCAGTTCTGTAAAACGGCATTTGTGGATACGGTTATATTTCTGATGTAACCGGTTATTCCTAACAGAAGAAAAAATTGTCACGTAGTATTGGTTAAAACACCAATAATGACTTTACGATTTCATTTCAAAACAATGTGGGGACGCTGGGGCGGAACACCCTGTACCAGGTAGACGTTCGGTGCGGATTATCTCATCAGAGGTAGTCGCCGCCGTCATCCGGCCCCGTGAAGTAAAATGTCCAGCCGCGGTCTGGAGCACATTCTCAATCCCTGCTCCATTCCCCCCATCCCCCAGGACTGCGAAACTCGCGCGCGCGCTTATTTATTTAACGAGGCGCAAACGGCAGCATTTAGACTCTCTTCTCTAGTTCATGGGTCCAACGCGACTTTGGTGCGTCCGCAGCGCCCCGTGTACACACGTGTAAACCCCCCCCCCCAGATGGAGAATGGAAGGAGAAGAAGATCAATTGGGCCAGACCCGTGACCCCAGAGGAGCTTCAAATACAGTTTGCCAGAAAATATTTGGTGCACATCACTTTTTCGGATCAGCATCGCTTACTCAAAACCTGAAAAGTTAAATTCCTATTTGAGAAAAGACAACACGAGAGATCTGCCAAAAACAAAAACTTAGATTGACATTTTATTTTTCTAATATTCTTTAGAAATGCACTTGTATTAGGTCTCGTTCAAAATTGGGTCTCGTTTTCGATTTTGAAACCAATGCCCGCCGCCCGAAATTTTAAAATGAAAATGAACTTGGCCGAAAATCATCATTCGTGTGTAAACCAACCAATCTTGCATTAAGCAGCATAAGTGGACAAACACGGGACAGATCCATGGAGAACCGACGACGAGCTGGCGAGGCTCCATAAATAAAAATAATAAACTGGATTTTCTGAAACGAACTTTTAAAATACATCACCAGTAGTCAGATTCCAAAAAAGATGTAGAAAAAAGTAAGATTTCGAGACCTTACCTGCAGAGAAAGATATTTGTCAAAACGTCTGGATGAATTTAATCGAGAAAGAGTGAAATCGGGAAAACAAAAAATACAGAGTTTCGGTTCGAGTCCCGGTCTGTTCGAAACTCGAAAGTTCGAAACCACCAAAGAAAAGAAAATCGAAAAAAATGGGGGTTGGAAGGCATGAGAACAGAGGTTCATTCCGAAAAAAATTTGGGGCACCGGTAGGTGGCGCACTGGTCAAGCGCGACAAACACGTGACTCTGAACATATTACATTAAATGTCGACTTTTTTCATACTTTTCGTGTGTGGTTATTTTAAGGCGCTGCCTATAGTAGCCATCACTCGATTCATATGTCTTACAATCTTGCATTGTTTCAACAAATTCTCGCTTCAAAAATAGTTTATAAAAGAATATATTATAGAATAACATTTCTTAATGCTGCTAATCCTGGATTAGGTGTGGCACCCCAAATTTTTGACAGGCCAGGGGCCTCATCCCTCCATACTCCGGCCCCTACACCCAACGCACATCACACGATGTTCGACTTGCCCATTGAGTACGTGACGTTGCACTATTTAGCGGATATGGGCGAGAGGAAGGAGGGGGGGGGCGGCTAGGATAGCACCACCATCACCAGCAGCAACATCCCTTCTCAACCCTCCAATTCGATTAGAACGGCGCTTATTGGTTTAGCCTTCTATTTACCTTTCATTGAGCGCATGTGTGTGTCGGCTGCCGTGGGCTTTTTCTCCTTAAACTCCGTCCTCCTTTTGACGATGGAGAGAGAGAGAGAGAGATGCACCCCCAACGCCACCCCCTTCCACTACTCAACACCGTTCGCTGGGCTTTCGGTTTTCGTTCGCCGGTATTTAGCGGCTGCCAACACATCGGTTGTCAATAGAACACACACGCGCGCGCGCGCGCGCGGACAAGCCGATGAGCAAGGGCACCCTGTACAGACGTTCACAGGTGCGGGAATGTGTGTCTGGAGTCAATTTATTCAGGCGATAACTACTAGCAGGTTTGACATTGATGCTTCGAGACTACAGAAGCTTGTTGCAATAGTACTGTACTTCAGGCTTACTCGATATTCCAGCTACCCACTGACAAATGCCAAAAATGGCAGAATTTATGGGTTGAAATTATCCAAAAGATCATTATGGTTGTTGCAAATATGATAACCCATTTCGGAAAGGAAGAGCAACAGGATACACAACAATGATGAGAATATTTTCGAATGAGCAATTTAATATTATTTAACGAATTTCACAAACAATTTAGTCTAGTAAAAAAAAAAATTAACATCGAAATTTATAAATGACTAATAATAATAATAATCACTAAACGCGTTATTGTTAAAATAATCTTTCAGTAAGCAATAATTTCAAATGAACTTCAGTTAAAGTGTGATATAAATTAGTCGCAACCGAGAAGACAATAAAATACATGTACATCTCGTCTTAATCTGCTTGTCAATCCTTCCGGATCTATCAACGAAATTTGTCTAAGTCCTGTACATGAAGTTGTCTAAATGCACGAATCTGCACCCTCTTTGGAACGACCCTCGCGACACTGTTGCATCTGCGCGTATCCTCAACTCCACCCTCACCCCCCACACGAACAACAACGACGACTATGACGACAATAACAACAACAACGTCATTATCGCCGTGCGTCTAGTAATCATCCTCTGGGCGAGTCTGGCCATCGCGTGCACAAGCCTTCCTCTTCGCACGACGCACGACCAACCTTTTTTATTCATTACGCTTAATGGCGTTTCTCTCTCTCTCTCTCTCTCTCTCTCACTATCGGTGGCCACCCGCCGAACCCAACCGGACACACCCTCCGCCCTCTCCCACCCACACATGCCGAAACTGACAACGTATGAAACAACCTGCATTTCCCCCGCCCGCTCCCAGACACACAAATTATAAGCATAAACAATAATTAGAAACGGTCATCGTTTTCTGTCCGGCAAATTTATTGCTCGTGACGGGGCGAGAAACCTTTTTGTCCATTCGCAAGATCAGCCCTACGAGATTCAATATAGAAAGTCATTTTGCTTCATCTATAAACACAGAAAATCTAGAAACGAAGCTACCAAGAGACGTAGGCTATCCCGCAAGGCACACGGGTATTGTGTGATTGCCCGCCTACGTGAATGTAGGGGCAGCGATGGAAAGACGAACGAGAAGAACGCCGCTCGCTGCATAAGGAACGTGGAGGAAAAAAGATCTTGCACCATTTCAGCAGGGCTGCACCATGTCGGGGGGAGGAAGAAAAAAAACAATAATCCTATTGGCCAATGAAAACCTGAAATACAGTCCTAACTGATTTCGCGAAACCCCAAAATAAAAAAGAATCTTATGCTGCTGCTGCTGCTGCAGCCGCCACGGGGCGCTGGAAGGCGGCCGGGGACAAACCTCGGGACACGAAATCGGACCGAGTTAATCTCGTAACCGCGGCTCGCTCTTTATGTCTTTAGCGTCGGCATCGCCATTGCCCTCGGGGGGCCTCAGTAGAGCACCCCAACCCCCTTCCCTCCCCCTCACCACCGCCCCCCTGTTCTCTATCAGCGACGTTGGCGCTTTCCAACTCGTTCCACATAGCGGACGGGAAGGAGACGAGATTAGGTCCGAAGCGAATCTGTCCGAGAAGAGCGGGACGATAGGTAGATGATGGTGACGTAAGGGGTGGTAGGGAAACTGGTAAGTGGAAGGAGAGAGAGAGGGGTCAGGAAAAACGGCGCAGGCAAAGAGCTCCACCATCTCGTCCACAGCCCCCACTTCTTTCATTTTGTTTCTTAAGATGCTCATGGCGGACTGTCGGTGGAGATAGAAAATGGAATAGTTCACTCATAAGAACGGACCAGTCAGCACTAATGTTATGGGCGTCGCGCTTTTTATCGCCAGGTGGCGCTCACTCAGGCTTCGTCGTCAGGATGAACTTGAAGATATGAGATGAGTTAAGGAAAAAAAAACAATTTGTAGGGGAGGGTTTTCGTTTAAGTAATGACGCAAATTCTGAGTTCGGCACAACTGATCTCGGATCTGTGTACTATTTTATTCATATAAGATGAATTTAATAAACACTCTCTTGTGTTTTATGATCCCGGGTGAAGTCGGGTCATTCGAACTCGAATTTTCCCTTTACACGAACTCGGAACTACTTCATGCCGTCTGACACGCAGCAACCAACTGTTCATCGCTTTCTCACCGTGAACACCTTGCCGCCACACCAAGTCCGGCAACACCAGAGCTGTCACACGGAGGTCCCCGTCCGACAAGCTGCTGGTGGACGCCGTCGCCATCACATCCTAGCTTTTGGCCATACCGCGCATGCGCCATCTAGCGACTCGCAACCGCCCACTTTCACCGACTGGAGGGACGCGAGTCGGATCGCCCCCTCTCCACGCCATCCTCCTCCTCCACCACCACCATCGCCACCCAACATGGACTAGAAGCAGCGCCACACCCTCCCCCGGCCCCTTTCCCCTCCATCGACGACGCCAAGCACACACACACAGCAAGAAGACGCTCTGGCTCCATTTGGCCGCTCACGCTCTTTCATCATGTGCTGCGCGCGCGCGCGCGTGCCACGCGAACGGCACGCGCAAGAACTCCCAAAGGGCCATCAGACACGCCACAGCGCGCGCGCTCACGGCACCAGAGCCGCCGAGCGGACAGAGAGCTGAGCGGCTCGGCGGCGCCACGGAGCGCTCGGCTAGGCGGGGGAGCGAGAACGCGCCAAGTAAGAGAGCGAGAGCGAGAGAGAGAGAGCCCAAAATGCGATCTACAAACAAAGATTAAAGTCAGGAGACAAAATATTCTCTAGCCTCCAGGCAAGGGACCACAAGATTTCACTTCCCCCCGCCTCCCCGCGAACGTCGAGCACAGAGGAACCCAGTCTATAGACGAAGACTGGGTCGTGGTGGTGGTCAAACAGTAAAGCGCAACCCTGAAACAAAATGCAGTTTGTAAATAATTCATATTTCTTAAGCTGAAAATTCATTTCGAATTGTAATTTCTAATTTTGACCAATGGCTTTCTTAAGGTTAAGATATTTTGTGGCACCTTCCCGTTTGTTGAAAATATCCTTCGTATTAAAGGGCACATGCTCGCAATGTTGCGTTGAAATTAAACGCTAGATTTATTAATAAAATGTGGGTTGTCTCCGGGACAGCATCGGACGAAAAAAGACGAACAGAGTTGGCGAAACTCTCGAATACTGCTAAATTTATTGTTTTAGTGGAACAATATTTCCAAATTTCTAAGACAAGACACACCAATGTATCTGTTCAGCTGATTTACACTAATACAATTTCATATCATATCATATGCCAATACATCATATTCCAAATGCCAGAATTCATCCATCCTTGTTGGCTAATATCTTTAGTGACTGAAGTGTCCTTCTATGGATCAATTAGCAATGGGTTCGAGCCTGAATCTGATCAACAAACAGGCAAACATACAAAGAAAATTGAAGTCATTCATTTTGTGATTACCTGTTTTATGAAGACGCGGGGAAAACAATTTTTTGTACACAGAATAAAAATGAACGCAAGATCAAGTCACCTCTGAACTCTTGGGTGGAAAATGGAGACATGTAAGTGCCGGTGGAATCTCTTTTGGAAGATGCCAAATGTCTGGCGCAAAAGTGTGCCTACCACTATAGCAGAGCACATAGGCCTTGAGCAAGTGGCACGGACTTTCTGGATCGTGCCGACGAACGGCTTGGTTTCCATGTACGAGTATCGCTATATGGAGGACACAAAAGTGGAGTGAGGGCGATCACCGCACCAAAAAGCAAGATACCATAATCTTCAACCTCCCACCCTCCAGAGACCACTGGATCACATTGAACGTACATAGAGGAGCGGAAAATGGACAGTACAGGAGCTCCATTCGTTAAAACACTGTGCTTCTCGAAGAATTTAGAACCGGACAAAATGAAATGACGAAGCTGATGAAAAACGTTTCCGGGGCAAAAGCGCCACCGTTAGCAACTTTCACCGGAATTTTTTGGAGGAGTACTTTCTTGATTTTCATTTTGACTACCTTGTTAGAAAACTTAAACCATTTGCGGAATCTCAACTCCGCTCCAAGTTTACGAGCACATATTTACAACCGGAAATGACTGAATTCTAAAAATGGTTTAAAATTCGAGCGAGGGTCTCACAATGACGAGAATGCGCCAAGACAAATGGGGAGGGGAAAAAAATAAAGGAACTAAAGACAAACATCCATAGCGCTTTCCAGCCAACCAGTAAACAGCCAAATTCTCTACTGGCGAACGACACAAACAATTTTTGGGCGCTCTCGATTCTCTAGAATCTGCATTTTTGGCATCAATAGGAAAAGGGGTTCCATACAGGAAAAGGGGTTAGGGATGCGAGATGGGCAAAGAGGAGGGAAAGGAGATGAGGTTTGGAGGGGCGAAAACAAAACACTGTCGGCGATTAATTAAAACTTCCGAAAATAATCCAAACAAGTGGAGGTTTCGGTGGTAGACCAAACAAACAGACCCCGGGACTATAGATTTATGGAAATTAGGAAAGAAGGGTGGCACGAGGTGGAAAGGGGTGTGACATGTACATGCTTTTTGGTAAAGGGGGCGCACGGATCAGGACGAGGGTGGTGGGGTGGTTCGAAAAAGAATTTCACAAAGCCGCTCAACTCAGCACCCGCCAGAATTGAATTTGAAAGAACCTGAAGTGAGATCGCCACAAAAATATATTAAAGAACGCAGGCAGCAAGCAGCGCCACCTCTCTCGGGAGTTCCGAGAATTACGTGCACAACTTCCTCAATTGTTTCTCAACATTAGGATTAAGCATCAATAAAATAGTATCAACACTTCATCCCCAGAAACAAATCAGGGCCACCCAAGCCTCACGAAATTTAAAGAAAAAGACACGCAGGCCAAGAAAAGGCCAGGCGGTTGTCTTCATTTGTGGGAAAGGGGTGTACATCCGCTACAACTTCCGTTGCATCAATATTACTGAAATGTATTCTGAACTATCTTGATTTATAAGACGTATAGACGTTAAAAATGACAAATGTCCAATGTCGTCTGTAGGTAAACACTATATTGCATTTTCAAAGTTTGTTAAGGCGTTTTACTGCAAAATTTTACTTTATCTTGTGCACAATTTTTAAAAGTTCATACTCAAATATAAGGGTATTTTGCGAGAAAGGTACGTTCCGTTAGTATGTACCGGTACAATCACTGAATGAACAAACATATACATGTAGTAAGTAACACATTAAAAAAATTCCTTTTGGCATTTATTTGCCGCTTTCTTTTACGACATATAGTCTGAAATAATATTCCCATTCTCATATCTCACTCCCCCTACTGAAAGGACGTTCCTAAAATACCCCCCTTATCGGTCACGCGTACATGCATGGTGTGACGGTTGCGTTTGTTTATTATTAAAGTCGGGTCCACTACTATAACGCGATTATATCTCCGACGCTAGCCGTGCCCCCCGGACAGAGACACATCTAATTTGGTGAAATTAGCATAACCGGTAGAGATGGGCCAAAGTGGAGGGCGAGGGTGGCCGGAAGGCCAGGGGGGGGGGGTGTTAAAACGATGGTGGCGGACAGGTTTGGTTCGCGCGTCCTGCACCCCCTCCACCATAGACCCTCGGGGGGAGATGGGGGCTCTACAACCCTCACGTCAACCCCTCCCCCTCTCGGGTACATGGGCGAGTCGCTAATATTGACAAATTTTTATTTTCCGCCCTTGCTTCCCGTTTCTTTCGTGTCGTCCCGTGGTAGCCTTGCGGCGAGATCGCTTTACGGTGTACGGGGAGGGGCGAGGCTCAACTGCAGCAGGAGTTAAGGACTGGGCCACATATAGACAACCGGCGGCGATAAGGCATAACTTGTAAGTTTCGGGGCGCTTCCTTATTTTGCCAGAAACTGGAGACCACATCCTCCAAACTTAACTTCTAAAAACGAAATTCCTGGGCTTAAATTGGGGGGTTAAACTTTATTCCACTAAAATCGGGTGACACATTCTCAAACGAACATCAAATGTTATCCGAGCCAAGTGTGGAATTGCTCGCTTGATGACCCATGATGTATCTGATAAAGGAAATTTTTAATTACGTCGCGAATATCGAGAGAAAAATGTATAAATCATTTTGTTTATTTATAGGAGTTCTGTGACGGTGTGACTTCTGAAGTTCAACATTCGAATAATTACTTTTTTCTTACTTATTTTTTTACTATGCAACAACGCTGACGGCATGGTGCATCATAACGTTTCTCGACGCACCCACTCGGCGCTCCGAGGTGCACGAAGGGATTTGGTGGGAAAGTACAACACGATTTCCCGAGATCGAGTTTTGGAACGCGCCACGACAATCGTTTCAGGGAACTTGTCTGGATTTGCGCGCGCGCGCGCCATCACGGCACACCGAGCCCACCTCATAATTTCTGGATCCATTGGGCGCGAGTCAAGTTTCATATCGTCCATAAAATGTGGACGCATCTTCTTGCTCGTGTACGCGTGGCATGTACAGGAGTAGGCCGGGGTGTGGTGGCGGTGGTGATCGACTAGACGCGCCCGGATATTGCAAGTCTCGTGTGTATTTTGAGGTCCTTTAAAACGCACGACACCGCCCAATTTGTATCGCGGCCCGCTGTAATTTCAACAAACACATGATTTCGCTTTTTCATATTATGATTATCTCTTAACACAAGATACAATCATAATCTTAAAATGATTTTTCAATTAAATTCGTACACTTCCGGAGATTCTGAAATCGTCAGAAAATACGACTTTTCAATACGCTGGTCGTGAACTATTTAAATAAAATAAAGATTGAAAAGGTTTATTGTACGACTCCTTCAATATTATGAAAAGTACTGACTGATTGAAATGAACAAATTAAGTAGTTCTATTTTGTAGTGTACAAATTTCACATAGTACGTTTTTCATTGATTCGTTTGCAGCCCAGTTAGTTAAATCACCAAATCTTGCGAAAGCGGTTTGAGGTTCTATTCCTGAGACGATCTCGTTAATTAAATTGTAATCAATTCTCTGAAACTATTGCTGACGTGATTCAATCGGGTCCACAATCCCTAAAAGAGTCCCTAAAACATCACTAAATCTACTAAGATGACCGGGTGGGGGGGAAGGAATCTGTTTTTACTAGTGGATAGTTTTTCCTGACCAGAGGTTCTACAAGATGGCGCTATAGTGACGGTCCAAAAATGGTCAGCGACAGACACAGGAAGTACTCAGCGGTGGCTCGAGGCCTTCGAGGGCGCCGCACGAAACTAGCAATTTCACGGCAGACTGCATCCTGCCAGCGAGCGGGAGAGCGAGTAGACAGGCAGCGCCCAGAAGTCGGGGGACCGGTGATTGGTGACCCCGCGTCACACAACGTCGGACGCCGCCACCACCAACACACCATGTGACGTCAGTGACTCGGGGCGCGGAAGGGGAGGGGGGGGAGGGTGTGAAGGCGACCGGGGCGTCAGCGCTCGTGAACCGGACCGACGCACCCGATTAAAGAGGGCAACCAATGAGCCAGTGATGGACCCGGGCCATGAGCGAACGGAAGAAATGATGGCCGACAAAATACAATTGAAAATACAATAGAACCCCGGAATCAGTTGTAAAAGTCACGGACGAGACAATGAGACACCGCATTCGATCAGTTGCCACACAAATAAGTCGACCGCTCATTTTTGCAAGAGTTAGTAATCTACCTGCATTTTTTAAAACCGATGGGAGAATAAAATTGACCGATAAAATTTGCGAAATTATCAAGACTTGTCTTGTGTCGTCAAGATTTTTTTTCCTTTTCAAAACTTGATGGCAGTCCAATCTGGATCGAACGTTTAGCACCAATGGACAAACGACGAAATTCAGCCACCAAATGGACAAATAGTGAACAAAAAACCACCACATCAGAAATCGGTAGACTCGATTTGGAAAACCATCCAATAAACCCCCACGCCCCTCATCAATCCATAGGTCCTCGCTCAATCGCCCGGACCGGAAGTGAAACAGAAATCCGAACAATTCTCCTGCGTTGTTTTTAAGTAAACTTCCCGTTTCCGAGCGCCGCCCGAGATTATACAACCAACACGGATGCTTCTTCAGAGATGGCTCTCCGAAGAAGAAAAAAAACATTCCTCGCGGAACGGAGCTCGGCATCGCAAACACGCCTGTTCGCAATCCATCGCTCGACGCCGGCACTAGGTTTTAGCGCTCCCCTGGCGACACGGCAACCGGGGTTTCAATGTCGAATATAATAGATTTATTATAAGGCAATTGCTTACACATACACAGACAGAGCAAGTACGATCGTTCAACCCAATACAGTGTGGGTACAGTCTCAGTTTTTTATCAATGGAAGAGAGCAGGCGGAGGGGGGAGGAGGAGCACAGAAGAGAAGAAAAAAATCTAAGCATAAATAACTATATATAGGCTGCTGAAATATTGAATAGGACTCTGGTGATGTGTATTCGAAGGCGAAGTGTGTGGTATATGGATCTCGGGGAAGGAGATGGGTACAAGTGGGTGAGCCACGTTTACAAACTCGATTCTTCAATTTGATTATGCAAATGCTTGACGTTTAAATATTTAACTGCCGTTTATTGTGCCGTGAGTATAGACTGTCGACAAAATGTAATGGCGTGTCGCGTACCACGATCGCGCCTTCGTTTTTGGAACGCGCCATCAATAAGTGAGTGACCCTCTCAACCCATTTCTCTTCAATTAAACAATAAACCGTAACAATTTGTAGGTGACGACCACATAAATCTGAGAGAACCAAAATGAGGACGAATCACCATTTGACGCTAATGGCGCTGGAAACGCTTAATGAGCTATTCTTCAAATCCCAAAACATCTATCCCTTAAGGCTCGGTGGTCTTCGAGCTACAAAACCGCAACGGACAGAGTGGATCGTTGGAACACCATCTATTATAGAGGCGAAGTCTTTGTTTGCATCATCAACGCTCTGCAAAATTAAATTCGCCGATATCAATATTTAAAATTAAATACAAATTTAAAATCCATTGATTTATAACAAAAATTGATCGAATTGGAACTCCAACCCCAAAATATTCAGTGAAATCGACATCTCTCGACCCAAAATAAACTCTTTCTATCCGAACCGAGCAAGCAAGTACAAGAACCAACAACCCAAAGAAGCTTGAGATAAAAAATCGAACGTAACTCAATAAACGAACAAAAATTCGACAGCGCAACAAACAGCAAACTGCCAAATTAGAATTGATGTTGCACTGAGCCTGGCCATGATGAAGGGCTTGTGGAAAGCAGGGCTTTATTTTTTTGGGGGGTCGGCCGACGCATGTGCCGTGGAAATAATGACGCCCACCTCATGCTTCTTTACTCCCTCCCCCTTTGATCTCCATCCCCACCCTATACGTTCTCTAATCTTCACCAAAAACTCAATTCCGATTTTTTTTATGCAGGGCCTATATATATATATATATATATATACATACAGCGCCCGTTTGCGGCCGTGGCTCTCTTCTAAGAGACTGGGGCTGGGCGCATTCCATTTTCCACCAACCAGAAACGAGCGTGGCGTAAAAGTTCAAAAACATCATCAACGTGACGAAAAGCGTTTCTTATCGTCTCCGAGTGGAAAGCAAGAAAAAAACTTTTTTTTTGTTGGCTTCACTTTAAGATTCGTTTCTCACTTTTTTCGCCCACACGGCCTACTTCATTCCATTTGTGTTTAGTTTGTTGGCCCTGCGTATATACACACACACACTGTACCATGTATACACGAGAAAGAAAGCACATGCGTCATAGAAACGTAAATAAGAAATACCGTCTCAAAACACACGAGGGCCTAAACATTTGCTGGTGGATTGGCCACGGAATCGTTCCGTGCTTGTCTGATGCATTTTCAGTTTTGGAGAACTCTTCTATGCTCGTTGAACACAAAATAAGAGAATATAAACTTCCAAATTCCATGACGGGTTTACCTAAAAATACAGTTGAACTGCACACGAAAAAAAGCAAGATGGCGTGAAATGCTATGATTCGCGCAATCTTGTAACCCGAAATGTGTTGGAAGAACTATTTTACCTCACCAAATTCACTGATATTCTTTCTAGACCTATTCGGGTCAACAATCCTAGATTCTGACATGATCATGTGGGCAGGTGATCTCCGGAGGATATCGTGAGCTCAAAACAGACAAGTGAACTGAACATGCGTTTCAATCGAGCCAACAAGTTATATGTTTATTTTTGTATTTGTTCATATTCACGAAATCTTGTTTCCTAAAAAGCTATGATCAATAATAAATAGATAATATATTTATTTCTGTTGGAACGAGTATATAATGTTCAATTCTGCTCTTTACAGACGAAGCACTCACTAAACGAGATGATTCTCTCATTTAAGAGGGCAGAAAAAGGATGAGCGAAAAATAAATAGAAGAGACTTTCTTTTTTTGGTTCGTCCGCCTCACTAGTAGTATCCAATGGCTGCCGCACCACACTCATTTCAGACAAAAGGGTGTTTTTTTCTTCAGACGCTCATTTCAGACAAGAGTCAATTTGATGCACCAAAAAACCTCTTTATCAAAAATCGCGGTGACAACTCGAAATTGTTGTTGCCAGAGAGCATCATGCATGAGAGAAAAGAAAGAAAATCGTGAAAAGGAGAGAGAAGATGCGTGAAGGAGAGGGTTGGGGGTGATGGAGAAGAGAAGAAAAAAAAAAGAGAGAGCGTTCTGCGCATGCCCAGTGCGCGCGTCTTGAAGAGGGAGATAAAAGAAAAAAAGAATCCCCATCCGTTGAAGCCCCCGCACTTCGCAACAGAGATGACGAAATGGTGGAGAAAGAAAAAAAAGAACGCGGCGTCGTCCACCAAATGTCGCGCTGCAATTGGCCAGAAACGGACCCGGAGGGGTGGCCACCTCTGTTCCAGACCACGCCCACACCGAACGTCTAACGCATTATGCACAGTCGAACGTGGAATTTGCGAAACTAGCAGCGCCACCTGGCCGTCAAGAGAAATCAGGAAAAGCCGATTCGAATCGAACCAGAGAGATGTGTGTGTGAAAGGACACCACAAAAACCCTTTTTCTTTGGAACGTATTCGTGTAATTTCGTGCATTTCGAAAAAGTGGAATAAGAAAAACAATTTTTTTGGTCCACCATCAAGATGGATGCCGGCATGGAATCCGGTTTTTCCAATTTCCGCCCTATCAAGGTTCCATTGAAATCCCATCTCCCCACCATTCCATTTTCGGAGCCGCTGACAAGCGATTGATGGAATCGCGCTAATGAGCTTGGCTTCCAATACGTCGCCTATCGCTCGCCCAGCGTTCACACCAGGTGTCGCTCTTCTATGTTCAGATGTACGACGGCGTTAGCGATACGCGACGAGGTGGGATTTTTTTTATCTCCTTCTGGGGCACCCTGTACCGGTAGACGCGTACGGAGCAAAACTCAATTAAATTATAGAATCGATCTGTGCATATATACATGGTACGGCGTACACACACACTGGATACACCTTGAAAGGTATCCGCGGAAATGAAAAGAGTCAAGTCAGTCAACCAATCCCCCTTTTGCATGCCTGAGAAGCAAGAAAGAAGTTTTTTAAAAAAATGGCATCTCTTGGGGATACGGATCGTGATGATAATGACGATACAAAATATCGTTTCGGTTTGACAATGTCTACGGAGGCCCGTATTTGCATTCGGGAAAAGCGTTTTTGTTGACTTTCACAACCAATTTCAAGTTGGGCCTAACTCAATGGGAAGCGGAGGAGGGGGAACTATATACGCTATGCGTTCGAGCATTAGGTGGCGCAGTTTTTGTCATCTGGCTGCAGGTTGCAATTTTCGCAGCTCGTGGTCAAATCACCGATGATAAGAGTGGTTTAAAAGACGAAAAAAGACAAAGAAATTTTCCACACGTATCGTCGAAAGTTATCCGATCCCCACCTGAATAATTTGACATTTTTAACGCACATATCAATATTCGTCGAACCCAGTCCCGAAATTTAGAACGCACCTGAAATCACGAAACACACGATCAAAACAACGCTGAATAGAAAATGAAAATTGGGCGGTGGGGGGATGGGCGACCTATAAGAGGTTTTGTAAACACTGGGCATCCCCCCAGTGCGTTCTGGGCGCGCTTTCTAAAACAAAATTTCCTAAAACAACATTGGTCGTCGCACCGGGTCGTGAGACCCGCACCGACTCTGCAAACATCACTGCCGCCAACGAAAACATAGTAATTAGATTAGGAATTAATAACATGTTCCCCGGTCCCCCACCCCAAAATACCCAGGGGAATTCCGTAATGGTGGACTCTCCCCGCTCCCGCTCGGAGTGGGGGGGGGGTCGTAGGTGTATGTTTAACCAACCCGACTGCACCTTTTCGCAATTTACATCTAAGGTGACAAATAAGTAGTGCCGGATTTCCACGAAAAAATATTTCAAATTCGGAAGAAAATTGGTATGGGAATGCTAGAAAATAATGGATGAAAGGTGAAACCATTAAGATGTCTAAGACCAGATTCGTTACATTCGTTTCAGCTCAACGCCAACTGCTGTTTTGGTCATGAGGTCGCTTGTCTTAGGCCGGCCATGCTGGAACCATAAGTCCATAGCGTTATAGGCGTTCCTGGAAATGCTGTAACACTACGAAGAATATTTTTAATGACGATAAAAATACGCTTCTAGACTGACACCAGCGTAATTGTTCGCCAATTGGTTTATTTTATTGATACACGTAGATGTGATAGGGTATTTGGTACAGTTTTTGAAGCGGAGAACTACCTGTGTGCCCACCCAAGACCAGGGTAGCGTTTCAGACAGAGGCTAAGGTGGATTTTGGTAGAAGTGCAGGCATAAGGTCTGAGGAGGGGTTGGAGTAGGCAAGGCGGCGGCCGAACAACGCAATTGTCGACCGGCGCCGCTGACAGACGCCGCCGCCGCCACCGTCTTAACGCGTTTAGGTTAGACGGGGGAGGTGAATGAGGAAGAGGAGGAGGGGAAGTGTAGGCGAGAGATGGCGAAGAGAGCTAGCGGGCGCCAAAGCCCAACCGATGGCCGCCAAATTAGATCAGGCGGCCCAGCGCCGCGAAGACACACGCCACTGGAAAACGCGCAGAGATGGCGCGCGCGGCACAAAAAAAAAGGAAAGTGGGCATAGAACGGACGACCAATACGACGAGGCGATATCAAACGAAAGTTGGACAAACGTTTTCAGTAATGGTCAAGCAAGTCCAGGGCCAGTACGATTTCAGGTACACGTTAAAGACTGTAACGCCTGTAGTGCGGTTGACTACAGTTGTTTAGACAAAAAAAAGATTCCTACCCTAGGTAGCTTATACTAAGCCTGGGCTAGGCAAAATTACCAGGTCGCCTCCTGGGGGGTTTAAGGGCGAACACGCTGGTGGACCTCCTTAACAAATATATCAGAGTAGGGTGGAGGAAAAGGATTCGAATATATGAGGTGCTCCCCATCTCATCATTGGTGGCAGGTTGACAATTATCCAACCAATTCACCAATCACCGATACATCGCGTCAGGAACAGCTAAATAATCAAATAAATTACCATATCGATAGTTCTCCGATCATCAATTACAAAAAACCAACTAATTCTCAGGAACGCCACCATCACAGATAGGGCACCAAAAAAAAAAACACGTATCGGAAGGACACAAGTCTCGCCGCAATGCAGTGGAGCCTCAAAAATGCAAATTGCAGCAAGACACATTTTAAAAAAAATTATATTTTGGAATAAATAAGTGAGCGGATGCTTTGAACGAGCCTCGTCATCTGGTTGGACTCATTCCGCTCCGAAACCGCTACAATCGTAGGCGGAGCGAGCGTTCAGACTGCGCAAACCGCTCGCGCCGAGCGCTCTCCGTCGACATCCGACACGCGTACGGCCGGGCGTCAACAGCAATGGTATCCAAGTCCATCCAGGCCCAAGCGATCGCGACTTTTGGCTTTTTCGTGTTCCGACGCCTGATTGGCTGCCGACCTCTTTTGCCACGCAGAGATCGAACATGTCCGTTGAAGCGCGGATGACCCGCGACGCACCGACAACCATTGTCCACTGAAGCAATATCGATTTAAACGAGACCCTCCCCCCAACCAACACCACCACCGGTTTCCAGACTTGTCATGGCAATTGCACTACAGAGACACGCAAACCAAGATGACCCAAAAATCATGCTTTTTGTCTTCTTCCAACAATCGTGAGCCCAGAGAACAATTAAAAGATGAAAATGGTTTGGAGAGACTCGTGAATTGAAATAATCATGAGTTTGGGTTTATATCATTTTTAGGTACACTTCAGGAATTTCGAGAGAGTTGGTCACCGGGTTGACAACATACTGAACACTCTTGTGAATGAATGAATGAATCATTGACCAATGCCGATGAGGTTTTTTCTCAGAAATGCAAAGACGCAGCAATCAATGAGGTGTAAGATATGGTTGACGTGAACTAAAAGAAAATACTTGGGGTGGTGGGAACGTAATGCAACGCACCACGGTATATAATGTGTATAGGCAAGGGGCAAGGGCTTCGTGATTTATATGATTCGGCCACCGACAAAAGAAAATAAACCACTTTCTTGTGTCGACCGCGCGATTTATCACGGGTTGGATTCGGTTCCCTATCTGGAAAAAGACACCAATGCAGCGCCCCCCATCGTTGAAGGCAATAAACGAGAATGTCGTTAGAAGGACGATTCGAAAAATAAGAGGATTTTAATTTAAACGCTGCTGAAAGGTTGTTGGCTTTTTTTCTATATTTTAATCGACCAACCCAGAAACGAACCTATCGAACCAATAATAAGAGGAGCGACTATTTAAACTGAAATTCGTTCAATGGATTGGCAGAAAATATGATGAATGAAATTCCGATATCATATTTCCTGTTGCTAATCCACAATGATCGGAGTTAACCTTTCGCGGGTCACAGTAGTAGGGCGACAGGCCCGACCCGGAAGGCCGTGACCACTAAAACCCGGTATCCATGCACCCAGGGTAAAGACGTTATTTATAGTCGCGAGAAAAAGTCGCGCCGTTTGTCACCTGAAAGTCGTCTCAAAAATGGGATAGGGGAGGGGCAAGAGGGGGGGCGTTGGTGAAACGCGGTGATTTGTAGGGCGACAAACGACCTATCGTTAAGGAATGGGGGAGGACGCAGAGCCACGGGGGGTTGCCGGGGGGTGAGTGAGGGTGGTGTAAGAAAAATGGAAATCGCTGTGGAAGGGCGCGTGTGCAAAACGAGTGGCGTTATTACTGCGGCTGGCCCATCTCACGCCAAACCCATCTCGGTATCAAACGGTACACGCGACAGATCTCACAATAATTCAGCGTCTCAAGAATATATATTCGAAGTTTGAATGGGGAATCTCGCCAATACAAAAGACGATTGAACACTGGTCTTATTTCAATATTAATGATTAAAGAAAAATTGCATGAAAACATACTGCATCCTACGTCAGCATTTCTTGAACGTCTCAAGGCATGTTTTTATCTCAATCCTAACCTAATTTGTAAAAACAGATGCTCGTTTTGCAAATCGGATATGTTTGTTGGTAGCCACAGATCATTAGGTTCGTCACCTAGTATTTGGACTGCTCGATCCACTGTAAAAACGTAGTGGTGGTGGTGGTGGTGGTGGCAAAGACGAAACTAGAAGCGAAGGGCGCATTTGTGTGTGTGTGTGTGTGGGTGACGTATATCCACTCGAGATAAGAGAGATTGCAAATGTTAGTTTTGGAATAGGAGAATAAGTGAGCGCGGGTGGATGACTGGTGGAGGTGACGGAGGTGGAGGGGCGAGGGGTAAGTGAGAGAGTCAGAACACCGAAGACAAATTTCTTTTTCGCGACAAGTGCCAACAGATGCCCGGTTCAACTGGACGACAGTTACTACACTACTGCCTAACCCATTAACCCCCCTCTCTCACACACCCTAGGGGTCCGAGCATCTCATCTAAATCACGCCACAAAGCCCTTAAAACCCATATCTACAAAACGTTGCCTAAAATCAATCATGGGTTGATCGCGCGGGATACGGTAGTATTTATTTGTTAAGGTTTCCTAATCCAAATAATCCAAGAATAAAAACCCGCAAATCAAATAATTCATTTAAACTTATTTTCCTGACAAATATGAGAAGTTTCGTGGATTTAGGTAAGTCACTTTACAAGGTCAACACAGTTCAGTGGGTTAACCTTAGCTCACTTCACACCATCCCCCTCCTTTTATGCCTCAACCCCACCTCACTAACGAGCGACAAAACGTAACGACCATTTTCGTCGCTCACTAAATTTTGTAGCGTGTTCCCGCGTTTCCCGTGCGTGGGTGACGAAAAATGTGTAGAGGGGGAACCCCAACCCCCTCCTCATACCCCCCATTCCGTGTTCCCCACACCCCTCTCTTTTGGCGTAGACAGATTTTTCAACACTCAGCTGCTTCAACACGGTGATTTATTCTCGCAGCGAATTGCGCTAATTCGTACACTTATGGTCCTCATAATGTACGACGACGGAGGAATTTCTTCTTCAAACCCCGTTTGCCAAAAGAAGAAGAGAAAAAGTAAATAAATAAATAAACCTGGGTCTGCTTGCACCTCATTGCCGCAACTCCCTCATTTTCTCGCTCCGCATGACAAGTTATTCCTTTCCTTTTTCTTGTTCTTCTCCCCCCTCCCAACTCCTCGTCAAGTTTGTCTTTAAATTCAAGATTTTTTTCCCCCCTCAACGCGCGAAGTAAATGTTTCCGAAGACGTTTTTCAAAGCGTGCGCTATGTAAGCACACCGCAGAAACACAGCCTACGCTTCTCAAAAAAAAAATTTTCGTCGTATAAAAACATATTTTGCTGGTAAAGAAACTTGCAAATGTAATGTCATTTAACAAGATGTGAAGGGAAAAAGATTACGTACAGGACACCAGAACGACTGTTGTAAATGAGTGAATAAAAAAGGTTGGGGTGGAATTATCGTTACTGCACCAACAAAACAGGAAGATCAAAGCCAATATTATAGTGAAATCGTAAACACCCAATTTCTCAAATCAATTCTAAAAATTAACAAGGAGCTGCATGAAAATAAAAATCTCTAACGAAACGGTCCACGTCAAAGTGAAGATTTATTTACATTAGGCATCAACAATCATTCAATCACTAAAGAAATGGTCAAGGAGCAACCACCGATACCCAATTACCGGTTACCCAATTTTTTATGGCTACCCGGTAATCCATTCTTTCCTGAGTAGCGTCTTTTCTATATCGGCACCAGCGAATCGAAAATCTGCCACAAATTAGTCTTCACGGACACCCAAAAGTGTTTAATCTGTTCAACCTCACCACCACCTACACCACCCCCACTTTTACCGCAGCGCACTTTTTTTCTTCTTCTCTTCATCGTTGGATATAAGCTCGCTTATTTTTCCCTGGTCACCTCTTAACTTCTCAGCCCTCCATTGGCGTTGCCGTATTAAAAGGTTTTTTCTTCTTCTCTTATCACAGCCCCGCCATCTTAAACGTTCGATACGATTTTCGTAAATCAATCTTCATTTTTTCCTACGGCTGGAGTTTTTTTTATCTTCCTCAGCGACTTCTTTTCCTGGCTTGCGCTCTTCTCTCTCTCCTCCTCCTCCAAGTGTTTGGCAGCACATATTTTTTCCCTTCGTCGAACCAACCAACCCCACCACCAATAATCGAACATCCCTGTCAGCGCTGCCGTCCCTGATTGGTTGGAGAAAAAAGAATTTCCGGTTCCTGGCGAAGAAATGCCATCCTTGTTTTATAAAGAAGCAACCGATTTAGAAAACCGAAGTATTTTTTGTTATTGAATTCTCTATTTGGTTATTGGGAATGAATTGAGCAATTTAAAAAATGAAAATTGTGAGTAATTTAAAAATTAAGAATGCGCAATTTTCTAGTGTGAAATTTTTCTAATATTTTAAAATCAATATGAAGGAACGTGTATCAGATTTATTGTCTAAAATATTTCTTTTTGTTCCATGTAAAACTTGGAGACGTGATATGTGAAAACTGAAAACAAAAATAAAACCAGGTCGGCGAAAAAGGCTCAGAAAGATAAATTCAAATGAATATTTCATATTGTAATTGCTTAAAATGAACAAATATTTTATTTCAATGTATCTTTGAATAAGACGCCTTTTCCTAGTAATTTAACATATTTTTTAAAAATCGCTATGGATTCGCAGTTATGTGACAATGCCTATCAAATTACGAGTGCCACCACAAGAGGCGCTGCAATCAAATAATCCATTTTCCCTCCAAATACGAAATGACCCTCAAGTTATCCTGAAGAATTGTGTCCCTGCGTTAATTTTCATCAGCGCTTCAAGCAAAAAAGGAACGAAAGTAAATCTGGACCCTAAGAACCTATGGAAGCGAAATGGGATTTTTTTGGCCGAGAGTATAGGTGTAGGGGGAGGTTTTAAAAGTGACTAATGGCCTTCACCGACCAAGGGGTCATTTTCGAGAGAGAGAGAGAGAAGAGATCGTCCAATGACCAGTTATTTTTTTTACTACCGTACACATGCCGACAGGCTTCCTAATCTCTGCAGCTTATAAGCCTAGAGCCGATCGAAGGGAAAATCGATAAGCATCGATGCCACAAAAAACATACAGTCATCATCATGTCATCATCTTAATCAGAGCGCACTAGCGCCGCTCCACGGCGAAAACAAAAACATCTCATAAAATTACGAACAGAAGAGAAAATAATCTTTAGAATTATGACAAAATAACCAGAAAAGTCGTCCGTTCAAAAGAACAATCTGTCAAAATAACGGATGTACTGAAAAAATCGATGGAAAAAAAAACAGTACGATCGTTAGAAACTAAAGACAACAACTCGCCTTGAAAACTTTAAAAAAAATCAAGGGAATTTGTATCGTTAAGACAAGATTTGACAAATATGAACCATTGGGACCATCCCCTCTTAACACTGTTGTTCTGAGAATGTAGTAACACTAATTTTTAAATGCATCACTTCAATTCATTTATTGTATACTGAACCAGAGTGCCGGTTGTTAGCAACAGATTTTTATCGTCAATCAAAACGAAAATGTTCAAAGCTTGATTTTTGAACGCACCACTCAGTAAAGACATCAGCTGACGAAAAAGAAATCAATATTAACGCTTGGTCGCGTTAAGGAAGTAAATCACCAGAGACGATTGATAAATCCGTTGCCCCCTATAGACATGATACTAACGATGGTGTCCAACAAAAAATAAATCTGACTGACCAGACAAAGACGAGATGAAAAAATAAAACTTTCAAACTTGCAGTGATGGAAGTGGTCACGGGCCCTATTAGGCCGGTCACCAGAGAAAAAATAGGGTTCGCATGAAACGCAAACAAAGCCAAATCTCAGATGTTCTCAAATCCCCAGACAGAATTTCTCCGAAAGCTTGCAATTTGCCAAAGAAATATCAGGATTTCAATTCCCTCGACCAATTTTTTATGGGCGACATCCAAATCCAGAGAAAGTCCAAAAATCAGCTTTAAGAAACAAAACTTTCAAGCAATGGATCTACGACAACTCATTCGTAATGCAAAGCGAGTGTGACTGTGCACAAAATTTGAAACTGTAAAAGTTCAAATATTGATTAGTCTAACAAACATGGAACCAAAAACAATTATTTGTCTATCGTTAATGGCCATTTGGTTTGATGATCTTGCCAACAAATCAGAGGGGTCGTGGGTTCGAGACCGTGGTTTGCCCATTGGTCATTTAATAACCGACAAATTCAGTAGCCAGCTGCCGTTACTGCACTGTAGAATCTTCCTATGATACTTTTTTAAAGCCACTCAAAGTCACCTACTGAGAGACAGTTAACTGAAATTGGCCATCGGGGCGCTTCGACTTTCAGGTGACGCGGTGTGGTTGCCAGACTCAAGGTAATAGAGGGCCGACACGCAACAATCTGAATTTTCCAACACACACAATGCTCGCAATATGGCGCTTTATATAGGGAACAAATGCTAATAAGTTTTATGGAGGATACACTGGATGAGCACATTTACGAGTTCGACAAAATAGTAAGCGAATAAAATTGAAAAACATGGCGGACATCTTTGCCAGTCCGCAGCCGAAGAAGACGAATCTCGTGTCACCCCTTCCCCCCCCCCGCCTCAATCCAACCCGCCAAGTCACGTGACTCAAATCGGCCCAACCACAATGTAGTGGGGGTGGGGGGAGAACGACTAACACTTTCAACGGGGGGTGGGAGGAGTGGAATTGGGTGAGGTAGCAGATGCCTTCGCGATTGGAATTGATGATCCGGGATTTGGGTTCGGGAGACAGGGATATGGAGGAGGGGGTACACGGGGTGGGGGAGATAACCAGCCACTGCACCAACCATACACCCTTCTTCCCCCACCCACCCACCCTCGCCCGGTTTGGAAAATTGGTAAATAAATCTTGCGGTGCGGTGATGGCGTCTTTGTCTATATACGGGCAACGCTCTTGCCCGGCCGATCATTTGTTTGCCGCCGGGAACTCATCAATCCATTCAGGCGGCTCTCCTGCCTATACAATAGACGATCCTGAGACCCATCTCTTTCCAATTTCAAATATTCAATGCCGACATCGAATCTCGACATGAGCTAAGAACGTTTCCGCATCTTTCACATAAAATAGAAACACTCTTTATAAAGATACTGGGAGCAATTAACCGTTTAAGATAATCAGAGCACCTGTCTCATTCAAAATAATCGACTGCTGTCCCTGGTGTACAGAGTAACTGACTTCGATAAAAACGTTTTAGCCTCTTCAAATGTATAAAAGGGAAAACGAATCATCTACAAAAATTTTAAAGTCACTTTTTTCAGTTTATTGATCCAACTTACAAGAAAAGCAACTCATGTGCTCATTCATAAGGGATTTAGTTAGGACGTCTGGATGATATATACAGTAATTGGTGAATTCGGGACAGGCCGAATGAAGAAGACGAACCGATTTTTATAAAAGCGAGTTCGCCACTCGGTTCGTCTTCTTCATTCGGCCTGTCCCGAATTCGCCATCATGTGCTCATATTTACGTATTTAAAAACAAAAACAAAACAAGTGGCAGTTTCGAGCATTTTTAACTGTTTCGTGTTTTCACCGACCACATTTATTCATCACATCTCAAAGACGATCATCTAGATATTCGATCATGAAAACAAACAGTCCCGGACCCCACGCATGCATCCGACAAAATGTAAGGGTCGACCGAAGGAGCCGCACACAATACGCGATGTTGCATCCATGACTGGAAGTCATTTATGGCAATTATAATAATACATTGGGGGGGGGGCGTCATAATTATGTTTTCAATGGATGGGTTGTCCAAAATTTTCCTAGAACCTGGGGTTGAACGCAGGTCACAGAACGGAAGCGGCGCAGCACAGCTGGCGACGCGCGTGTTCCTCGAACAAGATCCGGCGGCCATTTTGGCCCGCCTAGGCTCGCGCGCGCGCTCCCCACGCTGGCCGCAAATCCCGAGGCGAACCGTGGCAAGAGAGGGAGAGAATGCCGCTACGTATCCCCCGGGAAGGCGCCGGGGGTTTGGCTAGTAGGGCAACAGCGTATACTCGGCGAGGTTTTGACGGCTCTTAATAAATAGTTGCGGAGAAGCACGTGCTATCCTGTCTGTCTGTAGGCGGGATAACGCACCGAAGGAGGGAGAGTGGAATGGGGGGAGGGGGTGCCGAAAAGATGGTGCGAACCAGACAAAACAATCTGATCGCCACAGCAACACATTTTTGGTCTCTCCACAATATTAAAATCTAAAAATTAAGTTTTTAACGTGGCCAGGCTGCAGGTGAACGCCCTGATCAGCGCCCTGCACTAAAACCGAGGCGTCCCCGGCAACTTCCGGGACCTGATTGGGGGGGGGGGGGCGCTTATTGTTCCAGATGCCATCCATGTTCTGTACCGGGTTCTATTCCCAGCGTGGCCATTCGGTTTTTTCCGATATCTCGGGGGTTACTGGCGTAGACTCGCGCCCTCAAAGAGAGAGAGCAAGGAGCGCATCACGGTGGGTCCATGGTTGAAAACCTCTTTCTTCGTCATCATTCTGTCTCTCCTTCCATACCTCCCCCCCCCACCCCCACCATCGACTCCTCTTTAATTGTGTGCAACAAGACTCTATATTTGCGCGAAGTTTCCCGGTTCGCCTCTGCCATTACACGCGTGCCAAAAAGGAAGAAAAAAACACAACAAAATTGCTTCCCCACTTCGCATTTAATCAACGCAGCACATGTTAGACATCATTCGAGAGCAAGGGGGTAGACATGATGATGGCTGCTGCTGGTGAGATGGAGGGAGAGGAGGGAGACTGGGGTTCAGCGATGCCGCGTTTGTCAGCGACGAAGCGCCACAAAAACATCAACACAACATCGCTTATAATAATTCACCGAGAATTTTTTTTCTCTTCTTATACTTGTACTAACGTTTACACGAACTATGTGAAGAGAGGAGAGCATTTGATGGGGGCGGGGGGAAGACGCCCACTGAAGTTCATCACAAAACAAGCCTCACACATCCATACAAGCTCACAAGCCACCACCACAAGCATGGTCTAACCACATTACAGTTAACCTGACCATGCTCCAAAATCATTCATTCAAGATTCAGATTTTGCAAAAGCCATGACTGATGTCTCCAGTTTCCCGGCTCATAGGATGCTCAAGACCATGACTTCCTTAACTACAGTATATTGGTGGGGGGAAGTCTGCAGCCAAAAAAAGGACTCGTGCTGGTCCGGATGCCAATGCCCCCCTAGGGAGAGGGAAGGAAGAGATGTTTTGGGGATGTGTAGGTGTAGGGGCAGTTTACGTGCGCCCACTCCTGGCTAGTGGCAGAAGAGGTGACTAGAAGGAAGAATGAAACGCAACAGGAGAGCATCGGCTTGCAGACATTAATCATTCTCTTGCGCATTTTGTGGTCCGCTCGGACCAATATTCAACTTCCGACATGTGCCATCAGATTTTTAGTTCACTGTTTTGTTTTTGGAATTTGAAATTATACAACTGAAAAATATTTTTCTTCCTGTGGAATTTCCCCCCCAACCAACTGCAGTCAAACCCCTCATGGTGCTTAAACACTATTCGAGGGGACACGTCCAGTAACCCCGGTATCGAAATTTTTTAGAGCCCGCGCCGGGAATTGACCCCGGGACCGCCGAACCACAGTCAGTCCCAATACCGACTGGGCTACGACGAGTCTTGCTAATATTTACTCGTAATATTGCCGCACATTTCAAATATGAAATACATTTTCATGTACATTTTTCTTACAGATTCAAACAGAACTCTAAACATCTGTCTTCGTCCCAGAAATATGGCGATCACCTCCCCCACCCTATCTTCCGTCGACTTCTTTCACGAGAGTGTATCGATGACAACATCTCTTAGAAGGACGCATCTGTCTTAGTCCGGCGCTGTGACTGCATTTGGGCCCAACCCTCTTGTTCTAGTCCTCCTTCAGAAGAAAAAAAGGGTGGCGGGAAACCCACCCATTTGCAACGCGCGAAAACACAAACCCGAAGCAAATTTGAAACCGATTTTTCAGAGGAAAAGCGACAACCCCTCATAAATCGTCACACCACTTCCGAACCGTTCTCTTTCACTATCGCGACACTCGCAGAAATATCGCCGGACGTGGACACAAGTTCGACCTGTCTTCGAAGACTTGGCCCGTTTCCCGGAAAAGATTAACTGCCTTTTGAATTGAACAGGTTCCATTGCCTAATAACATGGAAGTCGATGCTTAGCTTAAGCAGCACACATCTTAAGTGGGATGATCAACAACACTCATTCGTCATTAAGTTCTAATAATTTGATATTTCACCGTTCGTTTAGATCCAGAGTGTGTTTCAGGGCAAAAAGAAAGAACAAAAAGATCTTATGGGCAAGCTGTCATTAAAGTATGGATCCTCTAGTTCCATGACGCGAATTCTTCACTCGCGTCGTCACTTCACTTCACTGCGCATGCGCCGCACCCGAAATCATATTTTCCTCTCACGTTTTTATATTTCTCTTCGGCCAGCCCCAGACCCCACACGCCAATGAATACTAAACACAAGGGAAGTGGTGGTGGTGGTAGATGGTGGACGGGGACGGCGGGTAAGACATGTAGTCACAAATATACGTAGATGTTGAAGGACAGTCTGGTATTTTCAAGCGTAGGTAGGGGGTGGGCCGACTAGAATTCACGGACAGACTTACTCTTTTCGACAACGCCCTCCTCTCCCTATTCCCCCTTCTTCTCCAACCAACGAGAATAATAGAAAAGAGCCAAATCCAACAGGTCTTAAGGGTCGACAGCCGACGCTATTTAATTTCATTCCTGCCGATTTATTTGGTGCGCGCATGCGCAGAAGCATTGAACATTTTCTGTTTCCGAATACATTTATTTCAGTTCTTGCAACGGCTGTGACCGGGGGTAGTTCAAAACTCAGCAGCACTTGATGAATTCAGCCGAGAGAGACTTGGCCACAAAGACATCTCACACAATTATCATTTGCTAGTTCGTTTACAAATATGTCTGTCCAATTTACAGGTCAACAAAAATGGTATTATCCATTTTTGTTGACCTGACTAAAAAAAAAGCGAAATATGCATAGCTCTGTTATGCTGAAAATTTTGACGTAGAACTACGTGTGGATGGATGCAACTCGCTACCTAAAAATGGAATACGAAAGAGGACATCAAAACGCGAAAGGACAAACGCGGCGGCATCACCACTCCAAATACTAGTACGTCTTATCGCAAATGCCATCTCGCATCAAGAAAACGCGTACAGAAAAGCTCGCTAAATATCGAGCGATGCTAAAATTAAAAGGAAAAATCGTTAGAACAAACTCACCCCCCCCCCACCCCACTTATCCCACCAACCAACATAGAAAATTAGGAGGATGGGGAGGAGATGCCGTGGAGGTTGTAGTAACATACCGAGAGGCGTCAAATTCCAGTCTCCCCACCTCGGTGGTGGGAGATTGGTTGGCGGCTCATTCTCTCGCGAAACAAGGAGACGAGGGGTAGGTGGGGGGTAGGTGGTGGGGGATGGGTAAGAAGAAAGGGGGTGGGGGTGGGATGGTGCTGTGTGTCGGGGCGAAACACGTACACCGCAAATATAAATTAATAAATTAGTTGCTGATCAAATAAGACGCGGGCGGCGGAGGCGCTCGATATGACAACTTACAACACAAGAGTGATGTCGGTGCTGGCTTGTTTCACGGGCGTCGCTGATGGAACTGCGGGAGACACGAGGGTGGTGGTGGGGGTTGGGAAAGGAAACCAGTTACCACTCCCCCTCCCCTCCCAGTCACAAACACACACCCACACAGCTTTTACACCACCCACGTCAAATGATATCTGCCACCTAAGAACAATTTTCGCCTTGACGGAATACGCCTGGCAATTTGACTGTATCCTGTACACACATTCTGGAAGGTGGTGGCACACCAAATGAGGCATATTGTTCCATATGTTGTCACTGGTGTCTCGTGGCGTCTTGAAGCAGTCATGACCCCCAAGAACTGGAAGGCCTCGAACCAACTACTCAAGAGGAGAGTCGTGTTTTTAATAGTTGCTGATGACAAAACCATCTAATTGAGCAACTGATGAAATTGCATTTTAGGTGGGACGTCGCGAGGAACACCAAGGTAATATCAACTTCATGGACCTTAGAGGTTAGGAATATCATTCCTGTATACTGTATACCTTCTGACCTCGTTTCGTTACGGTCAACATAATTGCGGTCGAACAAAAATTCGCAAAAGTGTTCGCATTTCGGCATGCGCAAAAAACAATAACAATTTTCCACGGAAACTTCGTCCCACGTTGGATGGAGAGGCAGAGCCCGTGTCTAATCCACCATTTGTCCATTCGGCCATAATATATACAGAAGCAATCAGCACTAATGAACGCAACAGGACTAATAACAAGTGCGGTCGCTTCACCGCAGAAACACCGCCGCCGCCGCCCAATAATGGTTTGCCGGCTTCTCCACAACTCAGGCTCGGTTCACATGATCGTCTTCCCCGCGCGGACTAGTAGTGATGAATTGGCGATCGAAAAGCACACAATTCAATTCAATCCAATTCCGCACTCGACGCTGTCTTCTAATGTTTCATCAATATTTACGGCTTCATAACGAAAGAAATTGTCAGTTGAAGCACGAATTAAATTGACAAAAAGGACGATGATCGTACGACTCGTCTTAGCCCAATTGGTTTAGCGACTGTCTGTGGTTTCGGCGGTCCCGGGTTCGATTCCCGGCGCGGGCTCTTGAAAATTTCGATCCCGGGGTACTGGTCGGTCCCCCCCGCACAGTGCCTAAGCACCATGAGGGGGACATAATGCCTGTAGTGCGGTTGACTACAGTTGATTTTTATTAAAATTTATTAAAAATGATTATGCAAACGTCCAATACACCTTCATACCCAAGCAAGTATACATTGGGTTACGAAGCGTTTCGAAATTACAAAAATGAGTTGAGCATTCTAGTTAACGGATTTGAAAATCAATAAGCAGGTTTATCAAACTCAGGTTACGATTTTAGAGCTAAACATAAATGTAATTCCCTGGAGCAAAATGACACCGTTCCGCAAGCGCAGGCTGTATATCCATCATCTCCTAAACGATAGACTGCTATTTTCAATTGTCATTACCAAGTAGACATCAGCGAAATCGATCGAGTTTTGACATCACCATTTCAAGCGGCTTCGTTTACAACTCTAATCATTCGTGGCCGGTGGCGTGCGCCGGTGCAGCAAACGTTTATGGTGGGACTGGCTTCCGGCAACTCCATCGCCCCGGCCCGATCTCTTCCCCGTCACGAATTAGCGGCACGGGCCACAGGAAATGGCTCACATTAATGAATTAAAAAGCGGGCGATGGTGTGTATGTATGTGGGGGGAGGGATATAAATGCGCATAGTACGAGAGGAGGATGCGATGGGGGAGGATTCCCTCTCTAGGTGTGCCCCGCCCAACCCACGAACGTGCGCCACTAATTATAGACACCGTTGTTGAGCGCGTCGAGCCTTCAAAACAGAAATGAGTGAGATGCAAAAAAAAACCAGATACGGGCGGCATTGTGTTACAGATATGCTCCGCCGCGACCTCTGCCGCCATCAATTGGAATTACTCAGATAGACCACGCTTTTTCAGATAGAAAAGGTATTTTTGACATCATTGCCATTTTCATTAATAGTGTCTTTAGAAATGTATCACTCTGTTTTGATCGTCTACTTGTGAATAGAATTATAATCTTTCGTCGCATGTGCCGCATCGGTCAAATCGGTGCCATTAAGGTCACTGACCAATACCAAAGGTGCGACCTCACCGCCACCAGACGGCAGTTTTGAGGCAGCCATCTCGCCACTATTCATTCGAGAATCTATTTTTTCCAGGCAAAACGGATGTGACAGATATGCGGCAAACCCCGAATTGAATGAGAAGACGACGGTGGTGAGGACAAGTGTGACGAGGTGCCGTCGACGAGAGATAATGTTGCCATATAGGTGGCGCTGGGGTAGTCGGTGGCAGAGGCGAGGGTTGGCTGGATGAGTGAGGGTGGCGGTGGGAAGAGAGTGAGAGAGAGAGAGAGAGAGCGACGCGATAAATTGTATGGGATGGAAATGGAGTGAAAAACACACAATTTGCAATTTGACAAAGCCGTCGCCGCCGCGTTCTATTGTGTGTCGTGTGTGTAAAGGCGGACCCGAGTGCGTGCTCACTCGCACGCTCGCACGCGCGCGCGCGTTCCAATAGACGTTAGCAAACTGGAGTACTGCGAAGAGTGTGTGAAAAGGAATGACGCTGGTGGTGGGGCGGCCTACCTCCACCTCCATATATCTGGAATGGAAAAGAGGAAGGGCGGACCGGGCAGGCGTCGGCAGACCAATCGCCGAACTGCCGAGAAGAAGTCTGGACCTGCCAAGAAACGATTTGGCGATCGAGAGCGACACGAAGTTACCCCCAATGTCTACCCTGTATATGCGCCGGTGACTGTGAGAAGTTGTGAGGGCGCGTTTTGAAAATCAGTTCCAATGAGGCTCACCTGGCTGGGTGCGAAACTCGTTCAAAACTCTGATCTCTACTAAAATGTAAATAAAAATGGTACCCCCTCCTCCAAGTATTGTTTCTCGAAATTGACTTTCTGTTTAGGCACATTGACGGTTTCAAATCGACCCGCTTATGATTTTCAAATCTGATCTTTCGAGCAAAACGTGGAATTGTCATGTCATGTGATGTGATGGCAATTAAGAATTTTCGAAGAAACTTAACCCGAAATTTTTCTACTTTCGGGACTGCAATAATAAAACTTGTTCAACATTTAGCTTTGTAGACGCGTATTTCATTTTACTGCTGCGAATCAGCTGACGCCGACTGTACACGTTCGATGGAAAATATTATCGGGGTGGGGGTGAAGATGTGTGTGTGGGGGGACTGGGGGTTTCCTTCCACTCTGGCCCCACCTCACACAACCAGCGCCGAATCGCGTTCGCCTTCACACACGCCAATTCCGCCACATGTGCAAATCCACTAAGCGCTATTCGTGGTGCCGGCGACAAAGTGGAAAAAGGTGGCACACGAAAAGCAAAGATATTGAGAACGGTAGAGACAAAAGCGAAAGAGAGAAGGAAGGAAGGAAGGCAAATTAAATTTCCGAACAGACTATCTCAGCCGGCCTTCGTGACCGATCGATCACGTAAATTTTTTAATTCTTAAACAGTCTCCCGAGATAGAATACGTAATAAACGTAAATACGCGAGTACGCTTTGGCGCCCGAACGCTACTACAAATTTCAGCAAAAGCACCAAATTAGACAAGAGTTATAATTTCAGTCGAATGTGCACAAGCTGACGTGACTGAAACAGACATTCGCTAATTTCGTCTAATTTGCAAATATCACCAGTTGATGTGCGGCAAATGGTATTTCAAATTTCAAAAGCTTTATTTTTTCGGATTTCTTTTGGCTAAACGATGCAGTTAAAAAATTATACGTGGTTGTTCTAAATAAAATAGTGCCAAAGCACGCCGAATCGGATGTCGAGTTAATGACCATTTTGCCGAAAAAGCAAAACGTTGAAAGCTAGATAGATATAGGATTACACTGCTATATCTATCTAGCTTTCAACGTTTTGCTTTTTCGGCAAAATGACGGTTGTTCTAGACTTTTTTGTCAACACACACGTCTGACGATTTTTGCAAACCGTAATTCTAATGCAGCGTGTTTTTCTCCAGTTTGCTAATTAATTTTAATTGCTGTAGGTTCTCCTGTAATATGCGAAGAACAAGTTCTTTTTTTAACAAATATTTTAGTGCTTGTTTGCCGTTTTTCCGCATTCAGAAAATCATACTCGTACATCCTAGACGGCTTCATCACCTTACAACCTGCTATTTAACATCTTGATCACAATTAATCAATACTCCTCGTTTGCTTTTTTACAAATTGCGAACTACTTTCGCTAATTATAAGTTTTCATAAAAATTTGACATATATTTCGAATTAAAATGGGGTTGGCTGAAAATATTTTAAATTTATCAGGAACTGACACACAGTCCACCGTGACCTGATCAATGGGGAGACTGACCACATGTTTTCTACGTTCTAGTCGTACAGTTCTTCGCTGCGAGAGCGCGGTCGTGGAACGCGCGCGTAGAACGAAAATAAAAAGAGAGAAAACGAAATTTGGAGCAGTCGCCAATTGGTTTTGGCTGAGGCGAAAGTGGGCGGGGTGAATAGAACGACGGGACTGTAGGAGAGAGGAGAGAGAGGAGGGAGAGGGGGATGGCTTGATAAGAGGAGACTATGGTGGTGGTGGTGGCGGAGGGAGGCAGAGTGGGTAAAGGGAAAATGCGAAGATGAAAAGTCAATCTCGTTGCATTGTCACCGGAACGCGTAAGAGCGACGCCATATACGGATGCGTAAAGGTCTCGCCGGTTGGACCGAACCCACCCCATTGTGTTTGCGAAAGAAAATAGTTTCCTCTCTCGCTCCGCCACCGCCACCGCCACCACCACCACCGTGACTGCGGCAACACACTCTCTGGGTCTTTGCTATTTTTTTTCGGGCGCGCGCGCTGACCATTACATTACACAAATATTCAATTCGGGCCTATAGAGCAGCTAAGCCTCGAATGAAATTGATTGCGACGAAAGGACGATGGTGGGTTGGGTGAGGTAGGGTGGAGGGGGGATGGTGGAGGAAGCAAATCGTGCTACAATTCTGGTGGTAGAGAAATATATCGCCGCCCCCCCCCCGGTTGCCCACAACAACGCCAGCGCCACTCAGGAATCGTTTCTATGGAAAGAAGTTAGGAGTCGCATTAGGGAAAGGCGCTCGCTAGCTCGATTTAAATCAAGGCGTCTCAATTCAACACTGAAAGGTCATTGGAAAGCCCATTTTAATACTCTTTTCCACGAAAGGAGACTTTGTTTCAGATGGCTTCGGTGGAAGGAAACAGTCACTCTAACTGAGAGCACATTTCAAGATTCTGAGAGCATCTTATTTAAGTGATGCTGAAAGATGTTGGCGTAATCCACACAACTTTCTTAATTCGGGGAGCGCTCGTCCAGTGATGGTGACGTCATAAACACTGTAACTAGCCTGGATATGATTGTGCCCAGTATGGTCGAAGATCGTGACCCGGTTTCGAGACGACGCGCCGGATCATCCAGGATCCAGTTACCCCACGAACGATTAGTGGAATCCGTCACTGTAACACTACGCTCAGATCCCAAGTTACTCCAATCAAGTATAACCAGGATCCCTACCTGGGTAGCTTATACTAAGCCTGGGCTAGGCAAAATTACCAGGTCGCCTCCTGGGGGGGCTTTGAGCGGTTAAATCAAGCGGTATACCCCTTAACAAATAATAAAATAAAAAAAAAAGGATAACCAGTTTTCATTCAAGACGTTGCAGAGATTAAAAAAATTACCTCAAAATGCAATTTTTCGCTACAGAAATATTTCATAAATAATGGCAGATCAAATGCATCAAGAACAGGAATTATTCGTGTCTTCAGAGGCAGCGCGCTTCGCCACTACGCATGCTTGCTAAGCGTGGCCCACACTTTACAAGGGGCAGCTGCAGCATCACACCCGGAACGAAGTTCATCCTCCGCCCCGACTCACGAAGAAATAGAATAAAGGGGGTGGGGGTGTCGACGACGCTAGGCAGAAAAGGGGAAAGAGGCCACAGCCATATCCTTCGACTGGGCAATCTGTCATTATCAAAATCCATCTTTTAGCTACCAACACCACACCAACCCACCTCGTCTTTTCTATTTCAAGTACAAATCGAAAAGGCGACATGTAACTGCAAAAATAGAGATAGGCACAATCGTTCAACGACAAGAAACAGGAACATTACTAAAAACACTTTTAGATTGTCGGAGAATTTATGTCAGCAAAAAATCTCCGTTGATTTGAACTCGATTTGATGCTTTTGAGCACCCCAAACCAACTGCCGTCGCCAAAACTACATCGTTTCCAATAATTACTAGAGCCCGCCATCATAAATTAAATTTTCCGAAATTATCCCAAGCTGTTATAATTCGTAGCAGCAATTACATTTCCATCGAATTATTTTCTAATGCATTCGTTTCGGTCGTCGGTGAATTGAATTCTGTAGCCGAATAACCGAGCTGGTTTTCTGATGATGAAAAACTAATAAGTGTGCCGGCATATGCAGTGAAAACCAAAACACCATCTACTGTCGCCTAAAACCAACAATTTGCTCAGATACCAAGCAGCTTCCCGACCAGGAACCGGTCTCGTCCATTGTCTCTGTGCAGATTTTATTATTCGGGGTTTAAAAAAGCCAATCGCGAAACAAGCACCAAGGTAGTTGGGGGGCGGAACAGCCGAAAATTGGCGAGGGAAGAGATGTGGGGGCTGCGTCGGAAAAACCATCACACGCCGGCAAGCAGACAATCTCTATCGCTCGTCTCGTCCACTACACAAAGCGTTGCTGAGTGGAGAATGGTGGGGGTGGGGGAGGGGGGAGGGATGAGCGAGAGGACAGACCAAAACCATCTCTCCTTTTTCCGAAATACAATCTCCATCTATTTCCACTGCCGATCTCTTCCATCCATCATCGAGCCTATACGCATACTTTATTTAGGTATGGATGCGAGTACGGTTGCATGGGTGGCGGGGTGGTGGGGGTAAGGCGGGCTCAGACTAGGGGGGGGGAGTTAAGGGTACGACAAACTAAGGTTAGCCGCCGGCGCACATTGTAGCGCAGGCCTCTCCAATTCCAAAGATATTGCCTCTTGACACCCTCTGGCCTCTTTGAACGGACAGAAAATAATCTTATACAGTACTAGGTCACGCTAAGCTGGGATTACTATTGTAAATAATTCTGGTAAAATATAGTTTTGCACTGTTGTTGATGTGAACTGAGTACAAGACAATGGGATTGAAAATTATCGATAAATGAATATCCACGTTCGAATCTAATACTCGTTCAGACGTGACGAGTCGAAGTCTCCTGGTCCTAAGGTTTGAGGTTTCGAGACCCAGGAGGACGTTGGTGGCGCTGCAGACGCCGTGGTCGGCCATGGCACCAGAGGGCGCTCAGTCGCTCCCCCACATCCCCCATCAGCGCTTCCCCCGCAGGTCTAGTCTAACCCTGCCCAGACATAATACAATGGCGTACCCCCTTCCCTCCCCTACAACCCCTCCCCAAATTGAATCATCCGCAGCCGCGCGCTTTCGAAGCGCTTTAACATGCATGGAACAATTTCTCAGCTCACCTGCGCCCTCCTTTCTTTTCCCCGGCTTCTCCCTAATTGACCGGGCGACGCAGACAACCCCTCCCCTCCAACCGCCTAACCCTGCTCCACCTCCGCTCCACTCCACTAACCTCACGAGACCACCACCCTGACCAAGTCGCCATATTTTTGATAAATTTAAAATTTTACTAGAAGATGTTCCACTTAATTCTTTTAAATTTCAGTCGTAGTAAAAATCACTACATTAGATTATGTACCCAAACTCGGTGCATCAGCACCTCACGAGGACACACATTATCATCAGCAGTACCCCGAGATCGCATAAAAGCTAACACGATGGGAATCGAACTCGAGACAGTCGGGCTTTAACCAGCTGACCTGTGACGGGTGAACAATCTTTCTAAAATAAAAACATAAGAAAGCGATCAGTTTTGAAATATGCTGACCACTATTAAGACAGTTTGCGGAAATCTCTTTTGTCACTTGGTGACGTCACACCCCGTTTGAGATAAGGTTGTACTTTGAACCGAATAAGCGATTCCACGTCGACTCTTACTGTTTGGAATGTTTACTACTTTCTTTTGTTTATAGTTTTTTCTACACAAAACAAATATTTGTAGTGAATACATGGACATATTCTGCGGTGTTAGGATCCGGGGATCTGTAACCGGGGTCTCGGGAGAGTGCGGACTGTCACCGCAACCCCATCGCATAGTCTCCCCCCATCCTCTTCCACTTTGCCGAACACAATGGCTGATGCTGCCCGCGTCGAACCCGTGTTCGGGTGTCAACGCATTTTCCAAAGTATTTCCGTGGAGTCACACCGCGTGGCCACCCACAGACTAAACTCGCTTCGTCATCTCCCGGATGGCTTCTCTGCAGTACGCCTGTGCTATATAACATCAGTGAGCGTGTTGAGCAAAGATACACACCATGGGTAGACCACCTATTTTATCACCTGCTGCCACGATACTGGAACCCGAATTTTATTATTGAAACCAGTCATCAATTTCACAAAAATGATGTCCGTATTTTAGACTCGAGTCTCAGGAGAGCAAATTAAAAATTTCTACTTTGAATATTTTCAATGGCGTGCGATACAGAACGGTGGGATAGTCTAATTTCTGATCGTTCAACTCTTTGGTATTGGATGAAAACAGAGCGCGCGAGAGAATGAGACGGCGAACACTCCCTCTTTAGAACGAGCGAACAGGCGCGTGCCCGTACGTCACCGTCGCATACGTCATCCGGCCGGTATTTGTTAGGCCTTCCAAGTATCGGCCATGAGTGGCTGTAGTACCAAAGCGACGACTCTCCCCCGAAGAGCGTAATGCATTCTAAATCCCAGTCTTGTCTAGACGTCATTTTTCACGCGATCGCAGCGCCTTTTCTGCGGAGAGAAAAGTATCGCCGGACGCCAGATGATGTTATTCCGGAATCAGTCATAAAAAAACGTAATTCAACCAAAAAACAACCTCCAATTTCTTGAAATCTCGTTGATCGCTATGTCAAGAACGAATAGAGTAAAATGTTTCCCAACTTTCAATATACTTATTTCATAAATCGTGAAAGCTAGAAAGAAAGACGGTCCATTTTACACGATGGGGGTTACGCCAAGAACCCCCATCGTGTAAAATGGACCTTCTTAAAAAAAATATGAACCAGCTGTCTAAACTTAATAAAAATCGTTTTATATAAAAAATTCCGTTCAAAATATACAATTTTTCAAGAGATATTCGAACTTCCCTCGTCTCGGCCACCCCCTCTCAAATTGTTTTCTCTATCCCCCATTTCCCCCATCATTATCGCGATCATCGTTCTGGGGTTGTGGAACAGAGCATGGCGCAGCAGCAATTTTAATCAGCCCTAATAATTTGACAGCCAATCTGACGCTAGTCGAACTCCGTCCACGACCTCTCTTTCAGCATCCATCGTTATACATTCACCCCCACCCCATT
>JAQGBY010000722.1:0-38343 GCA_034698785.1 Mycogona germanica | reverse complement strand
TATTATTATAAAAGCGAGCTCGCCACTCGGTTCGTCTCCTTCATTCGGCCTGTCCCAAATTCATCATTTAATATATATATCATCCAGACGTCCTGACAAAAACCCCTCATGAATAATCAATTTTAGAGAATAAAAAAGAATTGCTGAAGGAAAAAATTTCAAATACAGCAGCGGAATTTAGAAAATTAATCAAATTGAATTTCTAAGCCGTCACATTAAACCAAGGACAGCTCAACTTTAACGCAATATTAATGTTTCGGCTTCATCGAAAATCGTACGGAACAAGTTGGCTCGGTTTGGTTGGTCCAGAATATATATGTATGCCGTACTGTATAGACAAGAGAAGAGAATAGTGTCAATATAGGCAGGCGTGTCTCTGCAGCAGGTCTACGCTTTACACTGTAGTTACACTGTATAGTTCGGCAACACATATTAAGCACTTTCGTTATTAAATGTGTGGGTGTCGCTGAGAACGGACGCAGTCCAATGAGTGTATTCGGTTTATAGACCATGTCCGCCGCAAATCCTCGAGATTAAATAGGAACAAAAGCTGAGTTTGCTCGGCTATTACCACAACACGAGGCCTTTCTAGAACCTAGCGATGGGCAATGTCTATAGAACGCATTTATAATGGAAGAACGGTATAGAGAATTGATCTAGGCATAATTGAGACTATCCGTGAGGACACTGAATAAAGTGTTGAAAGTGAGCTGCATAAGTAAATGGGATTATACTAAAATGTCACTTGATTAGCCATTAGTTCTAAAATATTGTGAAGTTTTTTTAATTTTCATTTAATCATTCATCACAACAAAATTTCTTTACATTCAGAAAAGACGCACCTTATACGACCTTGTAACGTCAAAAGGTGACCCTGCGCCTTGTGCGCCAAATGCTGTTGGTTTTTTGCTTGCCTCTTTGGTTTAACTACTGATTAGCTAAAATGTAAGTGGTACACATAACTTGTATTTCTGAAATTGCAGTTGAAGAATCTGGAGAAATTTTAAAGGGAATTAAGGGAGGCGTAATTGAAAGTAAATATTCAGGTGTTCGAACCAAAATTATATTTTTCCAGGTTTACTTTTGGACTATTTCACAAATTGCAGTATTGGTTTCGGTCTAGTGCTTCAGTGGCTACTGAACATGCGATTTTGTGTATTTTATTGTATTTGGGCACATTGGGGGTTTTAGGGATAGGGCACGGCGCGCCATTTCTGTGGCCTGCGCCCTGTCCGCATACATTTAATATTTACAAATGTTACGTTTTTCTATTCAGACAGTGTTTGCCTTTAGAATGATAAATGCTATTGCTAACTGTTATGCTATAATGCTATAAATGCTATTGCTATAAAAACTGAATAAATTCAATAATAAAACTAGATAGTGGTGTGTTGAAATTTAGGAGTGAAACTTTCATAATATTATACAAATTACATGTAAACATGACTCTCTATATGGGATGAGATATGTAAACATTTTATAGCAGAAAAAATGTTATCCACAGAACAAGTTAACTTCAAACTTATTAATTACTTCCATCTGACATAGTCAATGGAGTTTCTCCATTCCATTTATAGAAACATCAACTCGAACGAAAAACTCGTATATTTGGGATATTAGATTGATATACCATTTTGATGTACCCCCACTTCAGTGACTACAGCTGTGTACATTGGATATAACGAACAAGGACTCCCTCAGTACATCAAACAAGAAAACTTTAATTAATCGGAGTTGTGTATTCACGAAAGGCGCATCGATTCCCGATGCATTGGAATAGGAAAATGTCACTGAGTTGAATTCGCTGGAAGATGATTGGCCGCGAATCGATGGCTCGGAAGAGAAAAAAAATCCGAACTGATTCAAAGGATGAAGCCGCATGCGGGAGCTAGTAATCTCGGATCCTATAAAAACGGTACATTTGCGTCGGTATCGAATTTCAAGATGTCAAAGTGAATCGATTTCTTTTCCTTCATCAAAAGTCAGCACATAAGCTCTAGTAAGACTGGATGCCAATTCCGGGAAATCCATTTAATATACAGTCTATCGTAACCTAATGCAGGAAGGGAAAGATTCTACAGATATATCAATATTACATTATTCGCTCCTAAAGGTTATTGATGCATCTTAGACCCCGTGTCCGTATAATATTCTTTATTGTAGAAAATCAGATGGCCCAAGGACGGAGCCTAGTTGAGCCGGTCGTAGTCGTAGCAGCGAGCTGCCCCGTGTAGGCTAGCTCAAGTCGTCCGTAGCGTACTAAAACCACACGAGCACCGAAGCAATGCGGGAAAGCCCACAATCAGCACAAAAAACTAAGAGTGGACGACGAAGGGCTTTTGAAAAGGATACCTATTTTATTCCGCCTATTGCATTTTTCAAAAAAATAAATTCGGATTATATATATATCCACATTATTAACCAGTAAATAAAAATTACATTTTCTAAATCCAGATATTTGAATGCGAATATAAAGAGGCGTTTGCATATCCCACGTCTTTTTTCGATAAGTTTCCCCCAAAACAATCAACCATGAATTTTCCCAGTTTCCAAGTGACGTGTTCATTCTACAAACTTATTAAGCGCAATCACACCAGAAACAAATTCAATAAAAAAATGTAAAATGCGTTACTTTCTATATGTCTTGTTCGAATTCTTTCGGACCAATTTTGACAGTGAATAAATAATTACAGCTGTATTGAACTATTTCTCTAGATAAGTCAACCATATGGTAGCTATTTTTACTCACGTCACGCCAGAAAGTACGCCCTCGGTTCCAACTCTGAGCAAAAATAACTCACTTGGAAAAAGCTCGAGCTCAAACACAATGTTTCTTAATTAGCCCGAGACGACAGAGACCGACTATCAGTCACACAATGGGGACAAACCGGGTTGTTGGCAACACACGTCGTAAGTATAGTATGTCTGAAGACACGACCAGGCTATTCCATTATTGGATTAGTCCAGATGCGATAACGAATAAAAATGTGCATCGGCTAGTCCTGATTTCTGTTCACGTCTATTGCCACCGCTGTATACTGTATAGTATTCTTGGAGGCCGGAACTGCACAGCGCCGAGCGATAAAGATAAATGACCAGCACTGACGCTGTATTTGCTCTGCCATTGTGTAACCGCCGACACCAGAATCACTCATGTGGTGCGGGAAATTTATAAGGCGAGAATATCGTAGTGGTCCAAATGAGCGAGCGAGAGATACAATCTAAACTACTCAGCCATGTGTTATACGTCTTGAACTTAGTTTCGCTGGTCTAGCAAAATAAAAATGGTTCAGGAGTTACCAAAGTCTGATTCTGCAAAAGATTCATATAATTTATTTTTCAAGAAATAGTATCTGCAACATTGTCTAATCCTGCACCACCAATTCCCAACACCAAACCCAGAAACATCCAGAACGCGATCTAATTTTCTGGTCAGAACGATCAGTTCAAATCAAGCCAAATTATATATATATATATATTTTTTAAATTCCAATCAACTGTAGTCAACCACACTCAGGCGTTACGTTCTCCTTATAGTGCTTAGGCAAATATATGACGATAAAATTTACAATTATCTAGCAATAAATAAATCACCAAACGTCGCTTGAGATCATAAAACGAAGAAGTGCGGTTTTATTATGTATAATCGACGCCATTAACCAACCAACCACCAACTTCCTATCCCATAACTAAAGCGTTTGTTTGTAAGACCCTAGCTAACAGCCACAGAGACTTCGACATATACAGGTGCACTGGTTGTTGTGTACATGTTTAAGGTAGGATGATTGTGAATAATAAAATATTTTTTGAGGTTGCAGCTTTAATCAATGCACTCCGTGGGCGTGCATTTGACAGGATATTAACCACATTTATTTATACTCGTACAATATTTTCAATTTGACGGTAAGTACACAAACTGCGTTAATTAGCCATTGATAAATTCCAAAAATTGGACTGGCAGCTATCATTTAAATAAACAAGGTAAACGCGCTACTTTAATTTATCGGTCATCCCCTTGGCATTTTGCATCAATGAAAATAATCGCAATTGTGCTCGCGGCTATTTGCGTGCATGTTGAATATTGCAGTACATTTGTAACAACGCCATAATTATCAACGCTAAAATTTCTAAAGACGAAGTTATAAACATTACAATTTCACAGGTCAACTAAATTGGAACAATTTGTGTTACAGTGTAGTAGTCTCTACGGTGCAAATTACTGTACAGTTGTAAATCTGGAATAGTTAAAAAATCAAAAGAAGTGTATGGTTAAAAACTAAAATAAGTTTAACGTTGTCAGTGTCACAGGAAGATACAAGAGGAACTACCCGATATGATTGTTAATTATTCCAGATAGCAAGAACTGAGTTTTTCAAATGCAAGCTACTTTAGGTTCAGTACGTTGAAAACAGACAGAAAAAATAGGCAAAGTGAAAACACACAGTCAATCTGCTCTGCCAGTAGTTCATGAAGTGACGTACACTATGGGCAGACTTGTGGAAAAGTTAATTGCTACTTCCATTGAAGATAACGTGTGTTTAGTGAAAGCCATGCAATTAAAAAAATCGATCAGCACAAACGAGCGTGATAGTTCTTCAATTAATTCGAAAGGAACTTATTCGAGCGTTGTATTTTAATTAGATGACGCTATCATCTATCGATCCAAGGCCTGTTGCATTCGTCACCAATGGTCGCCGCTAGAGGAGCCACGCTGTACTGAATCATTTCTCGCGAAAGCCAATAGGGAACCCAAATTTATGGATAGCTGTTTCTAGGCTTTTCAATTGACGGTCTCACGAAGACGTACTTCGCCTGGCCTCTCAAGTGTGTGTTGCATTTTTAAATATCGTTTAATGCGCAATCGATAAACAAGAGGGCTCTGACAATTTTGTTCGTTCTCCGTCTCGAACAAAGAACGAATGGAGGGGGACTCAGCCTGTGTGCGAGAGGCAAGATAATCCACCTCAACGACAAAGGACTCGCTCTCCACTTTTAAATTCGCCTAGTATATGTGAGTGTGCGAATACGCTTGCACCTTCCTGAAATTTACCAACCACTTATCTACATGTATTGTAGACAATTTTCTCCAAAAATAGCTCGCGGGATTCATTTGTTTACACAACGCGATCCTCAGGAGGCCACCTGCACACCAGCGTATGGCAAGTCGAAACAAGGATAAGTGCGGGACTCGAACGCCGGAAAATTAGAACACGTTTGAAGTGGCCAACTTCGTTAACCATAACAGGATCCGTTTAAGGACCCTGTCGAAAATTTTCAAGTAAATATGTGCGTGCGCTGCATGGGAGAATCTGAGAGAAGAAACAAAAATCGTTCGACCAGCGCAACGTCTCATGCGGTGTAAATTGTATCGAGCGACCGGCTCTCATTGAGCGTCTAGAGCATAACAAAGCCAACGTTTTTTTTGTCTCCATAATACTCTATACATACTAGATATTACTTAAGTATTATGAAGTGACGGTTTGCTAGGCGCAGAAATCCAAGAACACAAAGCTCATGGTAATCCGAGACAAAGGAATCTTTTTTCATAACGGGAGGAAGTATTGTTATCGCAACCTGAAGAAAATAAATGGATGGTTTTTGTTATCGTTGGTAAAGGCATAGTGGAAATTCGCCTACGCATTATTACATTCAGATATGACACCGGATCAATAAGCCGAGTTATGGAGATCTCTGTGCCTCCTCACGTCGAAGAAGCGTCAGAGAGAATCACGTATTTGCTTCGCGTTTGGACAACTGCGGGGCGTTGGACTCATCGAGTTACGCCGATGGCAGTTGCATTATGAAAAGAAATCAAAAAAGAAAAATGAGAGGTGAGATTACCTATAGAGGACGTTCAAGGCAATTCGACACTATATTACTCTGTATATTCGGCGATCGCTTGCTAGATCTAGCTACTGTGGTTTGGTTCTTTTGTATTCACCTGAGATCTGGGTCTCGTATTTCAACGAAACATTGAGACGCGCGTTCAGTCCATTAACCAGCCAATAACCGCGTATTGCCGTTTAACTGCACGTCTATAGTTACGTCCACCTTGACCACAATATCGCCTATTTCCATACAATTTCATCACCAGATTCGGCACAAAATACACAATAGAATAGCCACATCAAAACAAAGGATCGATTCTACTAACTTGGTGGCGCTCTTTTCTTAATTTGGCTAATGAAGCCAGTCTGCAATAGTCGCCGCAAGAGGAGCATAATATCCAAAAACTTGTATAAAATGAAACCTTTTCGTTACATAGTACAGGTAAAATAATAATGATATCGTCATCGATTTTGTGTTGTGGAGTGAACGTTTCCATTTTTGCAGATTGTCATGAACTCACACGATTTTGCCCCCCTTAACGCACACGCCGGATCTCAGGGACGCGTATGCAATTCTGCGAAGAACAGCAATATACAGTATTTGTGCATTACCCCTCATCACGGGACGTTGGAGACTCATTAAGAATAATGGAACGCATTTCTACATTTCTGAATGTACCCCTACAAGAGCCTTACAACCCCCAGTTTCTTTTATTTCCATCCAAGCGATTGAGCGTAATAAAGCTAGACATAATAATATGTTTTATACAGTACAGGGTGCCCTTTTGGAAATCATAACTCGACAAGAATAATCTCGACTACGAGCAGTTATAGAAAAAAATAAAAAATAAGGTTGTCTCAATAAAAATTCATTTAAAGATTCCATTTGTCTTGGAGAAATGCAATTCGAAAATTTAAAATTTGATAAAAATGACAGCTGAAACCCAAGCAAATATATTTGTAAAAGAAAAAGTCATTAATAGAAAATATTAAACAATTTTTAAAAAATTGAATTTATTTGTCATTCAGTGGAAACATTAAGAAACTATTTGTTTATAACTAAACAAGTTACATAGATTCCACGATTTCACTTTTAATGAGTCGTTACATATTCAATTTTTAGTACAGCATTAGTTAGCATGTACTAGAAAAATCATGTACCCATTTGGCACTATTCAAGTGACACTAAATACAGAGTATACGTAAACACCTAAGTAGCTGAATCAAGAGTTCACTGTCGAACAATATCGAAATAAAACGACTACTCGCACAAAGAAGAAACGCACCTTGTACTTTTCTTATTCGCGCAGAAAAATTGCACGCAGGCTTTCAACAAACGGCAAAATTACATATAAACTATGAGAAAGCGAGCCCCTGGAATGATCCAGTGATGCGTGGCTGCTACTGAAGAGGCTTGTAATATGATGAGCGAAGACACATAAAACGTCGACGCAATACGATAAAAAACATTGAATCGCACCCGAAACGTGGAACATAAAACGAACCGAGGCTGGGGGGATGACGAGGAGTGGCAAAACGTACTCGAGGAATTGAGAAACCTCGCCCAGTTATTTATATCCATACAAACTCGTTGTTCCTGTTATTGTAGGAAAGTGAGGGCATATTTTGTTGGATATTCTTTTGAGTCCAAGAAGAAAAGGCTTTTTGCACCGCATTCGAAAATTCTATCAGGAGATGAGAAATGTAAATTTGAAAGAGTGTTACAATGCCATATGGCAGGTGCATGTAAAGTCGATACTCCATTTTGAAAAAATCTTTAACCCAAAAAATAATACTTGCTTTGCAAAAGGCGATATCTCCAAAGAATGAATGTACCCGGTAAATTGTAAAAGAAATATATTAAAAATATTGTATGCAACATTTCCCGTTCGTTCGTATGAATGTTGCTAATCTGTAGTGGCAAACGTAGAATTAATTCCAATCATATACGGAATATCGCCAACACGACTGACTACCCGTCACATAATCCGCACCCCGGTTTCTAGTCTGGATCCGATCGCCCGGATTCAATCCGCACCAGCATCCATCTCAAGAATCTAGGAACCCAATTTGATATTCTAAGGTCATCATAAATCAGCATTCGAATCAGAATCAAGGTTCCTCACGGAGGGGATAATAATACAAGTAATAGCCATCCTTCGCTGCATACGGTCGATAGAATTATGCTGGTGTGGCACTTCTATACAGCAGGGTGAGTCTGAATCAGCCATTTAGTTCAGCAGAAGACCCGCACGATAGCGCCCGCACGCCAGCCAGGCGTTTCATTCGCGAATGAGGGATAAGTGTTTGTTTCTGTTCGCCAGAGTTGTTGAGTTGGATAAGTCATAGTCATATTTTCATGCTCACCTATGGAGATGTAGGGCCTAGGGAGTAAGTGCACCGGAATAAAATCCACGTACTCTCCGTTGTGCGTTCATTTCGATGGGTCCCTGGGGGCAGACGTGCAAAATAAAGTTCACATCCGAAATCGCAAGCTCGACAGGCGCTCATCACTATCAGTGTGCACGTACATATGCTCATGTGTATACATGGCCAATCGCTGTTAGTTCAGATCCAGTACTACTAAAGAGGTGTGCCAGCCAATACGGCAGCTATGGCAACGACAAAACGCTTATTGGGATAACGCACTTCGACATGTGAGTGGAGCAGATTACAAACACCTACGCTGCACCAATTGGTCGCATGTACATATCCTTTCGCAAGTAAACAAGTCGGAGAGTACCCACCAAGTACCGACAGTATAAATAAATAACAAATCCTGGCATGTTATATGTCAATACCGTACGCTGAACTGTTCTTGTTGTACGAGTCGCAAAACTGAAGAAAAAATATATGGAATAAGTTTTTAGTTTATCGGGGGAAAAATATGCGTCCAAAATACATACTGGATGTGGCAAAATTAAGCAATGGAAAATAGCATGGTTCAATGAAGAAATTTTCCAACTCTGATTGTCATGCTTGAGATGCTACAAGATAGGAAAAATTTCCTACGGGCCAATAAAAAAAAATATTCAGTAATACAAATTTAGAAGTAGATTTCCACTTTTGTTCAACAACAAAGTTGAAACATGTTGATTTTAAGATGACTTCAGGTTTATTCACACTTAAATCGAGAAGAAAAAACCTTTAAAGATTCTTTGAACAGATTTTAACGACTTCTTGTAGGGCTTTAGAAGTGATAAGAAACTTGGTCAGTTTTGCTCAAACTAATGCTTGAACATCCTCAAATGATGAGGTTACCTTCAGCATGTCAGTGAAAGAAAAAACAACGAATAAAGAAAAGGTTTGCAAAAATACCATAAAGTTACTCATCTTGGGATCATCATGGGATGAGTAAAGTTATTCGTCCCACCAAAACCTTACTACTCAACCTAATATATTTCAAATCGCTTTAAGAATTAATGATCTCATAAACACTCATCACATTTACCAGTAACAGCGTAATATATTAAAATTACCACCACCACCTTTAGCCTGCGCCAACCGCCTCGCTACAGTTTGCCATCCAAAAATATCCCCCGTACTGTATGATACTCACCAGACACCCGGACTGACGGAACACTTGGCCTGCGGCGAACACCAAATCCCACCGAATCAACTGTCGCGCAACACGACACCCAATAAATAGCCGGCGGTCAGTCTCACTCGCTCACACTCCACAACTCTCGCCCCATGCCAGATAGAATTAGACGCACTCGGAGATGACGGCTGTTGTCGCCTCACTCGCTAGTGGCGCGGCATGCTTAGCTAGGAAAACGACCACTGCCAGGCAACTATTTTAACTGCAGCACCTCTCTCTCCTCGTCGTCATGACAAATACAGAGCGAGATAACTGGTTTTGGTAGCGTTAGCGGTTTAGACGTGGAGACAGACACGGACGAAATGAGCTCTCTCTCTCTCTCCGACAAACCCGAATAGAGGAGTCCGTTGGCGCAAAATGCCAATTTGTACGTGCGGGGTGTCCTGTGGCACGTGTTAGAAAGGATGTTAATTTAGCCTCCCCCATCCTCATCGTTTCAGTTCTAACACAACAGCGCAAAATCCTGTATACATCCTACAGGCAATTGACTAATAACTGCAAAGAAGTTCAATGCAAGGAAGTAATCAGTATCGATACTACCACTGTTGCGCTAACCCTGATTAGAAAATTCGTAATTACGCAAAGCTGTGCAACGTGCTCACGAAAAATTGAATCCTTTCTCTATCCATTTTTTGGATAATGGAGAACAGGAATTTGATCCGTTCGACAAAATAGCACGAGTCTTTGTAGGTTAGTCGGGGTGTCGGCGGTCCCGGGTTCGGTTCCCAGACTGGGCTCTCGTCTATTCGATCGGGGATTCTAGTGAAAGCGTGCTCCTTACATATTGCCAAAACACCAAGAAAATTACAGAGTTTCGTACAGTGCAATTCATGATCGTTTAACAAAAAAAATTAAACTTCAACGTGCATATCGTTTTGAGGAATTATATGAGCATGACTCGGGAAAGACTACTCTGTATAAGCGAAGTTAATGTAATACTTCCAGGGGCACGCTCGAATAACTCCTTTTTTCAGGAAGTCATGACCGTCTAAACAGAACCGCAAAAACCTCATAATTTCTCAATTCTTAGTTTTATAATATAGGATAAAATAAATAGTGTACACATAGAATGTACATGCTTCAAATTATTCTAATAGGATTATTGAAAGTATACACTTCAGAAATTACGTGACGATTTCGCGAATGAATCTGCTTCGTTTAACCGATGCTTGCCAAAGTTGTGCATACTTGTGCATAATCTATTCATGTTTTAAGAAAATATATTTGAAACATTTCAAAGCAAAAGCGACTTGACACGCATTTTAGAGCATAACTATCCGTACCCCAACATTAAGTTTTCTAAGAAACAGCGCATATCAAACGTGACTATCTAAAGATAAATCTACACGCATCTTCACGTCTTTCCTCCTGCGAGTTGAGAAGCAAGTGGGGAGGGGGGGGGAAGTCAGTTTGACTTACCAAGTTGTCGTTACGACGTTGCTCTTCGCCGGAAGACCGACTGCTGTGCCGAACCGTGGACACCTGCGCGCAAAGGTTGCTGATGGGGATGAGGGGTTGAGTAGCAGAGAGCGAGAGAGGGGAAAACGGGACGCGAGTCAGCATCCGAGCGTTGCCGCGATCACAGCTCGAATGATGGCACCTCACACGGAATATATCCAACGCGAGATGCCAAGCCCACGTCTAAAGTGAGGCCCGCCCTTACAGGTCGTCAAAGACGCGTCACGTCGCCAATAACTGTAGTCAACCGCACTACAGGCGTTCTGTGCCCCTCACGGTGCTTAGGCACTATGCCAGGGGCACTTCCAGTACTCCGGGATCGAAATTTTCGAGAACCCGCGCCGGGAATCGAACTCGGGACCGTCGAGCCAGTCAGACGCAATGCCGACTGATCTACGACGAGACGTATTCGACTTTTGATTGCATATTTGATTATTTTTAGTATCTTAACGATATGGTCACAAAAAAGCGGTACAGTAATTACACGAAGTAAACGCGACATAAGTTAAACTTCATATAGTATTCTTTGACGAAAGAGGGAAAATTTCGGTTAATGTTTCATTCTTTGGGCGCCATATAAACATGGCTGCCGACTCAATTGCCGCGAGCCATCAGTCGTTCTGGCGTCATCAATGTTTGCACTTAAGGGCTTCAAGGGGGTTGGATGCGGTGGATGAGGGCAAAATAGAAGAATAGTTGCTGTTATTGGTAGATTATTTATTGGAATTGTAGGTGAAAATGCGGCAATTTGCCGTTTGGTTCATTTCTCGGGCGACCGGTCAAATCATCGTTAAGACCCGGCAACCGAAAAAATAACCGAATGAAACTTTAAGGTTAACCGGGAAAACCGAATAAATGAAATATTAAAAGTATAATTTTAAATATTAATCGTGCAATTTCACTCACCATATATCTACAAAAAAAAAAAAATATCTCGATTAAAGTAGAAAATCAAGAGCAAATGTTTCCGCCATCTTGTTTAGCCAACCAAGGCAACCAAATACGTGGTCAAATACTATGGCGAAATTTATTCCCCGTGCATTCAGAAAAGGACTATTTTTAATTTAATTTTCAAAAAATTTGCTAAAAATACATAAATATTTTATATTTTTCGACAGCGCTACAAATTATTTAAATGTCTCGCACGCGATTTAATATTAATAATAATTAATAATTCAGCATAAATGTTATTCTTCTGAACGTCATTTATTTTGAATTTTCCTTTCTTAATAATTTTATATCGATTGCGTACGAGTCGTCGTAGCGCAATTGGTTTATCGACTGACTGTGGTTCGGCGGTCCTGGGTTCGATTACCAGCGCGGGCTCTCGATTATTCGATCCCGAGGTACTGGTGAAAATGCACCCCTCACATAGCACTAAGAGGGGTGAAGAAACTTCAGTGAAATAAATAAATAAATAAATAAAATAACTGGAGAAAAAATGTTGTGTAGATAATTATTTTTGCTTTTTCTTGTCCGAAATACAATGATTTTATTCGAAAGATTGTGCCAATTAACTGTATATGATCCCTGATTATATAATCAGGGATTTCAGGATGATATAATTTGCTGGTTTCGACCTCGACCTCGGCAGTAGTAAATAAAATGCTGCCCCGTGTAGGTGGACTCACGTTACCCGTAGCGCACCGAAACCACACCAGCACAAATGCAATGCAGCGAAGCACGCAATCGGGGATCGCCTGGGCCCATCACCATTTTCCACAGTATGTGCTTTTCCAGACATAGTCGAATCTGGGTTACAAATATTTAATAGAAAATTTTGCTTTTTAAAACATGAACTGACATAAAAGAAGACGAAATGACTCTTTTCATGAAACATTCATCGCATCAACGTTGTACAGAGTACAAAATCAATTGTGTGATGTTTATTATTCATGGAGAAAATAATTTTTTTCTTGGCTATTTTGTATGAGGCCTGTAAAGTCATTTTTTTATTGAAATAGCAATCCACCATTCTACAAAAACCCAGTAGTCGCCGGTCACAATTAGTAATGCTGGAATTGGAATTCTTCAGCGAAAAAAATCCCCGATTGACGGTTTCGTGGAACCCAGCATCTACTTACGACGTGGGTTTCCAAATGATTAATGAATTCTTTTGTTGCGATACATCAGGGTGCATGTCACCAATTTTTTTTACCCTCCACAAACAACAAACGTGCCAATTCACGTTGTTGATAGGCATCTGCCAAAATTCCAAAGTCAGGAATGGCCATCTAGCGTCAACAGAATGTAACTACGAGTATACACATGGAAACATGAATCTGAGGGAACTGCACCTTATAATCATTTCATCGATGATTAACCACTTAAAACAAAGCATTAGACAACAATAATACTTTAGAATTTCAGTCACTTCAGTCGTTAATGACATTTAAGAACACATTCTTCACCTGTAAAATATTTTACATATGTCCAGCCCTTGTCCCTGGACACTACGACGCAAGAAACTCAAAATAATACGAAAAATACATCATAGATTTTGCACACGCCTATCCCATGGGTGACTGGTCTAAGGATATCCAGCTTTTAGCTTGAGACATCGTAGAAAATGGTTGGTGTAGTGATCACGGCTCATGACGACACGAGCATTACTAGCGACGGTAATAAAAAAATCTCCATTTCATTACGTCTTTCACAGCGTCTGGGCGCAAGTGCACAGCGCCAGACTGTAGGGTCATTACAATGACCAACCCGTGGTGTTTCGTTTGCCGTGTCCAAGCAACGACTATGCCAAATTGATTTTGGCCAACAACAGTTTTTCCATGCGCAACGACAGCTTTCTTATGGCCGAAGTAACAAATCCAAAACGCCGATAATGCGAAAATGACAACAATAAACGTGACCAGTTCTGGCGCGGACTGGCGAAAGAGTTGTATCGACCATGCACTAAGTGTATAGTATTAGACAAATAACTATATCATTGCCGGCAACTGCGATGAAATAAGGCGAAACAACACCAGAAGATGTGACCGAGTAATCTCAGGGTGTGATGAATGACATTTCCCGAGAACAAACAGTATGAAATGTAACGCGAAAGCACTTTGGAATCACAGACCATATGGTTCAACATTTCAGAAATTATTCTACGAGCACTGATTTAAAATGTACAGAGTGATTAGTATCATAGTGAAATAGAGGCGAAATGATATTTCATGAGCTGTGTGTACAGTAGTTAGGCCGTAACGAGCGGCTTAACGGACGACTTGGCAAATCAAACCATTCAAGACAAAGTGGTTTAATCGCCGGTTTAGTCGAATGCTGACCCATTCTCTTTCAATTATCATATCCGTTCTAGTGTGCTACTATTGATTTACATCTAAATGAATTCGCTTTCATAAATCACCATAGCTCCCAAACATCAACGTACAGCGCTGTCTGTTCGATATTAATAAATTGGGTTTATAATATCCCAGGCGCACGTCATGAAATGAAATAAAAACAAACAACTCTAAAGAGCTAAAATACCATGTGGTGATGTTAAAAAATAACTCAAATACCAAATTAATTCAACTTCCGTTAGGCGGCGGTAATCATTGATTGATTGATAGTTTTTAATCACAGCAAACAACGTGTGATTAAGACATTTTTTAAACGTAATTTAAATTTAAAAGCCCCATTGAACAAGGTAGCCTCAATTTAATGAAAGTGTTTTCCCTCTTGCCTATTCAGTCCTTCGGTTTGCTGACATAACATGGCTGGAAAGGTCTACTGGAAACGTTAAGACAATCAATCTATTAATGGTTCAAGGCACGATGGAGAGCAATTTACTTAATGACCACTTGCTTTTATTGCTTCCTTTCTTTTGAGTAAACAAACTTTCGGGTTCTCAGAGAACCACTTACACATTTTGATCTGGTGCGCTTCACTAAATGCTAGAGTATAGCTATTCCCTTGAGATCTCAAAACGTATTGAAACCACACTGTTAGGTGAGTGCGCAGTAGGTCATTTCCACAATGCTGTTTTTCTGTTCTCAAATCACGCCTGATTTACGGTTGGAGTAACAACGATACACAAACTGTCAAACGAACGAGTAGTTCTATTGAGATCAGTTCACACAGGACTGCCAACAAAATGCAAGCGGTTAAGCCTCAAAAGAATAGTACAGTAAAAAAAACCTCTTTATAAGATGTTAAATCAACGGTGAACCTCCTTAACAGACATTATTTTAATTGCAACTGTATTTGGTATTTCGAGGTTCCGAGAAACACAACACAAAGTTGTAGCTTCAAGCGACATCGATTAGGAAACGAAAATCTTCGAAATCTCTGTGCATTAGAAATACGTGTAATATAATACGTCCGTCGTCCTGGAGAAAAATAGTAAATATTGCAGGAAAAAGCTTTTTGCTTCTGTATTTTCAAAATTGCTTCTTTAATACTCTGTATACACACATTTTCAAAATATATGTAAAACTGAAACAGATTTTTTTATCCAAATAATCGTTTATTTCCGTATCACCTGTAGAAAAATGCAACTTTCTTAGGTGTAGTGATATGATATGATATACTTTCTGTAGTGATATGATATTCAATTCAAATTTTAGAATATTAAAAACGGCCAGACTTTATTTTTGTAATCAAATATGATGTTAAAAACACAGCGCTAGTCATTAATAGCATCGACAATTAATTAAAATCGAGCAATTATTTCTAAACACAGCTCTCATAAACTCACTTCTATTGTAGAGATTGAAATTATGAAATAAGTAGATTTGCGATCTATTACTACATATTACAATACGTAAATTGAATTTGTCGCCTTTTTAATTTCTTATATTAAAATTAATACTAATAGATAAATACTTTGTCATTATTTTTAATTATACACAATATTTGCCTGACGGGTGATTTTTAATTTGCATTTGGAATTCATTAACTTCGTTATTTTATCTTACTAAAATATACTTTACTATATTTTACATATAGATTTTCTAGATTTATTTTATAAACACTTTGAATTCTGTCACCAAAAAAATCATGACAACGCCTGCGTGTTTGATGACGCCAATAAATCTCCGACGACCTAGATCTGCCATTGAGTCTATACAGTGTACAGCAAAATGTGGTGGCGCACGCTGTTTACAGTTTTCACAATGTATATCAGTTTAAGGGACTGGGACAGCCGGGAGATGGGGGGGTGGAGACAGGGCTGGTTCGTCATGGCAAATGTCACTTACACTCGCCACTATTGATACCTATTATGAAGAGGGGAGAGGGGGGTCTCACCGACTGCTGACACGCTGACCGCTAATACCACTGACAAATTGGGACAGCGCTTAAAGTTGCATTTCACGTCTACTGGTCGAAACCACAACCATAGCCTACATGCAGTGGCTACTTGACAAGCGGCGAACGAAACTATGGCAACCCTACACAAACAGTGAAAAGCAGATATATATATATATATTTCTTGACAATTTGATTGTAAAGTTCTGGCCGTTGGAGCATAAAGGTGAGAGAGAAAGCACGTCTGACTCACTCACGGATCCTCAACTGTGAACACGTAATTGGTCGCAATTTCGCTGAATTAGTGTAAAGTATCGTTTTGGAATAACATCGCGATTCTGTGTTTCTGGCACAAAAAGAAGAAACAATTTGGGTTTTTTTTTCATTTTTGTTCGTTGTGGACACATCACTGCAAATTAGCTGAGCTTTTCTATTACGAGTGTTGTTTTTTAATTATAAAAATCGATGACATTGGTTACATCTTTTGAAATATTATGACGAGAAGCGGGAATTATTTTGCGGAAAGAAAAACGGGACAACTCTTGTTCGTGGTTTGGTTGTTTGCCTTCGCCAACCTCAATGAAGCAGCAGGTAAGAAAAAAAGAGAATTCGAAGCATTCAAAGAAGTTTTCAAAACTTGAATTCATAAGACGTGAACATTCTTTAAAATGTATCAATGGTTTGCTAAATTCAAATATAATATTTCAATTTTCACATCGTTTATTCAATGATTAACAAAAATATAGGATGAATGCTTAGATTGCAATCAAAGAGTCTGCAACAAGATCGTCGATAAACAACGTTTATATTGGATCTTCAGGAAAAATTAAGAAATTGTGGATTTACGAAACACACATCTACAAAAAAAAAGGATGAACTCATCTAACACTTTCGTCACAACCCAATGAATTGAAATAATAAAAAGGAATTTTTGTTTCCATGTTTCTGGCTATCATTCTGGTTATCGACTTTATTGCAGTACTATAATCATCCTATATTTTTTTATAACTATCATCGGTTTGGACTTTGCATTTTTGTTTATTCAATGTTTCACTTAAATATCATCTTCCCAATGTTTAACTTAAATATCATCTTCCCAATGTTTAACTTAAATATCATCTTCCCAATGTTTCACTTTTATATTATCATCCCAATGTTTCACTTTTATATCATCTTCCCAATGTTTCACTAAATGTGTGGCTTACTTTATGTTTCACTAAATGTGTGTGTGGCTTACATAATGTTTCACTTTTTATCGTTTGCTTAATGTCTCACTTTTTATTTTTGATTAATGTTTCACTGTTTTTTATTGTCAAATGTTTCAAGTTGTTATAATGCTAATCATCATTCATTCACTGTTTCGCGTCTTGCAAAATTATTTCCTTATTTCCTATACGCCCTAAACGTCGAATTGAGAAATGTTGATCAAAAGAAGAATAAATCGATTTTTTTCAACAAATTGCGACATTTGTGGCCAACATGTGCTAATTCAATTTATCCGTGACCCCAACCACATTTAAAGGTGTGGAGTGGTCGAGAGGATAGCTTGTTTTCCTCTTGGCCCGTGATCGCGGTTTCAATTCCGGTAGATACATTCGGAATTTTTTGAACGAGACAAATTCCTTCACATGCCTTCTTTCGGAGTAGAAGTAATATCATGACCCGTACCTGTATGATATTGGAACGTTTAAGATCCCTTTCTTAGGCAGCCAGGTTAGGCAAAATGTCCAGGCCGCTTAAGATAAGATGTTCAATCACCGGTGAACCTCTTTAACAAACATTTTTTAACCACAGGGAATTTTTAACCACTCGGATTACTGTACGGGCGTATATTCGATGCTTTTTAAAAAGGCAATAAATTTGAAACTGGGTATTAAGTTTAGCTACCCCTTGTAAAACGTTGACCACGCAATGCACAAGAGCAGTAGCCCTTGTCCAAAAAACACAAAGCTGCCCCTATTAAGCGTTCGCCAAAAAAAGCACCAATTAAAAAGCGGTCGGAAAAGGGTAAGAACACGGATACGAAAATATCCAAAATCGAACTACTTCGTTCGTTCGCAAAATAAACCCACAGTTTATATAAACTCTATAACTGCCATTTTGAAATAAGCTTTTAGCTTATTTGAATAGAATAGGAATGGAATTATTCTTTTAACGTATTATACGTAAATTTTAACGTATATACTCAAGTATATTGGAAGACTAGTTAAAATTGTCAACGCGACCGACCAATGCGTCATTTCCTTTCTGACGTAGCCAAAAAAAAACAATACATTAATTATCCTGCCAGTTGTCAGAGACGTAGTCACCTCATTGGACACACATCGTGTTTCGCTTTTCAATGTCATCCGTTTTCGACGACACAATCAGTCGATAGATCATCCGCACGCCGTATCACCCGCACTCATGGGTGATACGCCGATTCGTAAAATACGCCTTGACAATCAGAAACACTGATAAATGCTTTGTCTTAATTGTTATATCTGCTTTTATGGTTTTTGATAAAACAATTTAAAGATTCGACTTTTTAAGAAATAGTTGCAGATTTAGAAAAGCATTAAAGTTAAGAAGATACAATTAGAGAAGCGGCATGATTTTGAATTATCCGCTCAATCAGACCATCAATCTGCACAGTGTATCATCCGCACTCATAGGCTATTAAAACTGAGGCTGAGGTGCAGGTAAATACGGTGACCTCGATTTTGACAGTATTAGGTATTTTTTACTAGACTGATAAGGCTTCGTGCTACCAATACAGGTGCAGGTGAAGCTGACGCGAATCTGACCGTGACTGGTCTGGCCAACGGAACTCTGGTGGTGACGTGGTCACAGCCCACAGTGACACAGCCGTCCGGCGACAAGAGTCTCCTTCCGGTCGACACCTACGTGCTCCAATACAAGACGACCAACGCCAGTGACTACGTCACCGTACAAACCAAGGACACCAGCTACAATATTCCCAACGCCTATCTGGGCGCCGATTACACGCTGTTGTTAACGTGTATGAGCAACACCAATAAAACCAAATGTGGCGGCCAAAATATTTCCGCATGTACGTATGGAAACGGCTAACATTTAAGTTCACTGTGGCGTGCATGGTGCCACTTGTTGTACATTGCGTTATACTAGTGGCGCCATATTCGTCATTGCACACAATGATCAAAAACTGGGAACCGGATGTTAATGAGAGGATATTACAATTTCAATATGAACCCACAAGCAGCAGCCCAGATGGGATTATGACAGGGGTCGAAAGACCAGTTAAGGAAAAAGGTTTGGTTGTCCTATTTTAACAGACTTTAGATTTGAGACTCCTTAAGGCTATTCAACCGTCGACACACTCTGGAGAAATGGATTTTTTAATATGTCCATTCTTTTACACCTAATAAGAGCCTGGTTCACAATCCCCCTTCAGAATACGAGCCAGAAACCTAATATTGGTCGCTTTCCTATGATCTTTTCTAACGACTCCCATCCCAATATTAACATGTCCGTCACACTATCCACTCGACCAAATCTATTGATAACGAATCTAGTAACCCTTCTTTGGACCATCTCAATTTCACATGATGAGGATTCCAATCGGAGCTACAGTATTCAAGCAAAGGTCTGACCAAAGAAAAGTAGGCCACTGACTTAATGGTACTTGGACACCCTTCAAAACACTTTTGACAAACCTAAAAATTTTTAAGTGTTTGCTGAAAGAGTTGAAACTTTCAAGCAAAGGTCTGACCAAAGAAAAGTAGGCCACTGACTTAATGTTACTTGGACACCCTTCAAAACACTTTTGACAAACCTAAAAAATTTTAAGTGTTTGCTGAAAGAGTTGAAACTTTAATCTAATATTCATCACAGTCCTACCAGGTCCTGCTTATTGGGTGGTCTTGGTGATACAAGCGCAGGATCGAGTTCACGAACATTCTCCATTTAAAACCAATTACATAACTGACAAAATGATTTCGCATAAAAACTAATTCCAGGGCAGGGTAACAATATGAAACTGACCCCAAAACTGGAATATTTTCGGACTATAACATGATGTCGCCCCACCCCCCAAATCCTTCTCTCGCTGTCAGACCCTTCGTGTCCAAAAGGATTGAGCCAACAAAAGATCCAGTGCTATTACATGAGCGTGACCAAGACGTCGTTCCAGACGATCCAACGTCAGTGCCAGTCGCTCTTGTCGCCAGCAAGTGGTTCAACTCCGCCCACCTCATCCAGCGCGACCGACTTCAGCAACATGGTCACGCAGGACATCCAAACCAGGAACCAGAGTGTCCTGTGGATGGTCACCGATGACTGCCTTAACAAGACCGCAGGTTAGACACGCGGATTGTTAGTTTCATCACAACTAGGCGGAGCACGGAATCAAGTGGCCCTACTCCGTGAAGGCATGGTGCTTGTGCACCCCTTTTTGAAAACTGCAGAGAAGAACCCTTAAAGTTTCATTTGTTGAGTCACCCTACACCAAACACGATTTAGTCAAAATCGTGCCCATAATCACTACATCTTGCATAATTATGTAAAAGTATCCTGCATAAATTGCAATTAACTTTAACGACGCGGTAAACTTTGACGCTGTCACTTAATAGTCGGTTGGCTCAAATTGTTGAAAATTATTTGATTATATCAAACAAAAGAATAATTTTAGAAATAATTTTACCCATTTAATTTTTTACGGAGTAATTTCGCGAAAATCCCACCCCACGATTTGAACGCACAATGTTTTCATACATTCTTTAGACCAACTAACTTCGTCGAAATGCTGCGTCGCGCTGAAACCAAATACCACAATGGTTACAGGAAGTCCGGGAACATCTTCAAATAAGTATTCTCAACTCAGTTTCTCTAGCTACGACACCGCATGTCCAGCGGCCACCGTAGAGATGGCTTTTATCTGCGGCCAAGACATGCCAGGTATTAAAAGCAGGGGCAACCGTATCTTTTTACGCAACGATTAGCTTGATCAACCTTTCTAAGATGTTGTCTAAATCGGCACAGAAGATCAAAAGCGTCTTTTTGAATTTTATCGTAAACAGTAGCTCTGACAGCATGTTAAAAATATACAGTATAAATATAGTACGCTGAAGGCAAAAAATTATTATTGATCTTAGATGACTTGTACAAAAATGTATGCTGGTTCAAGAAACGAGAACGTTAAATGCAGTTACAAACAATTTTAATAATTACAAGAAAGAGTGTCAAATCGTTTTTTAAAAGTATAACTAATATTATTTATGTCATCCGATAAACCTAAGAAAGATCATATAGATAACTAGTGTTAAAGACATGCATAAAAAGAAAAAGGATGATCTAAATTAATTGTCGTTGAAGTATTCAATCTGTTTTACATAATTCGACCGCATGGAATTCGTTTTTGTTTCCCTTAAACTAATAACGAGTAACAAAATAATAAGAAAGGGAAGTCTGGATTATTTAAAATAAAATTGGGGTTGTGCCCGGGACAAGAGTTAGCGATAACTCTTCTAATATAATAATAGTAAACTATTATTTAAGATAAAATAACTAAACTAGAAAAACGTAGAAACTGAAGAGTAAGTTTAGTTTGGTTTAAGGAAAACAAAAACGAATTCCATGTGTATGATGTGCTCTGGTTTCCAAACTCTGAGCAGCCGTCACACCCAAACCGGAAAACCTGACCTACTCGGTCTTCCCCAACAACTCGGTGCGCATCACGTGGCAAGAGCAACCCCAGGGTTGGACCCTGGTCTGGCGCACCATCACCGTTCGCAATTTTTTCGACAAGACTCTCGTGCAAACCCTGGTGACGCCCAACGCCCAGTCCAGTGCCGTCCTGGCTCCGCTGGCCGTCAACAACACCTACACCGTGCAGATATGGCCTGATAGGGACGGAACCCTGATGAATAACACCGCGTACAGCGAATTCGCTTTAAGTGAGTACTCGTTGCAGTGGGACAAAAAGAGGAAATTTAAATTTTCATATCAACACATGAGTACTGAATGAATCGGTAATTACGTAGCTCTTTTGATTTTTGAACAAGATTACCAATCACATTGTGACCTAGAATTATTATGCGAATAAATACGTGAATGATGAAATGTGCGGTGGGTTTAAGTTAATAAAATAAACAATGATCATGTACTCGTAGTTGGCCCCCGAAGCAGCAGCGAGACCAACGGCGGTGTCATGCGCCATCCTTTGGTCTTCGAGGCCCTTCGCCTTTCGAATGGTTCTCTGCGTCTCAGCTGGGAGGCGGGACTGGCATTCAAAGAGAATACCGTGCCCTACAAACCTGACGGCTACAACCTCCACTACGGTCCGATCAGCATTACCGACAACACCCTTCTTCCCAGAGTCAATTTGATCGATACGTACTCTTTCGTTATCGCATCAATCGTTCCCGATATCTACAAGTTCTATCTCAGGTGTGTATTTGGAACCGTCGTCTTCACTTGCGGCCGCATCGTCAACTACACAGTGGATGGTGAGTGAAGAAACACATTTTATTACAATTGATTCAGATATTGTCACTACTTTTCATAGTGCGAAATCACATAGAGGTAGTACAGAAATTCCTGTAAATATTTACTACGAAATAACCCGAAAAGTTATCAGCAACAGTTAAACATAAAAAAATCTCGTAGGTGCGGACGTTGACAAAGACTTTAGCATCAATCATGAAAAAGCCGGAAAACTGTTTCAAAGAACTAACAAGACTTCGTTCTTCCAATAGGTCAATCAGACGCGAAGCTGGCCGTGACTGGTCTGGCCAACGGAACTCTGGTGGTGACGTGGACGCAGCCGATGAGCGACAAGAATCTCCTTCCGGTCGACACCTACGTGTTCCAATACAAGACGACCAACGCCAGTGACTACGTCACCGTAGAAACCAAGAACCCCGGCTACAATATTCCCAACGCCTATCTAGGCGCCGACTACACATTGAAGTTGACGTGCATGAGCAACAATACCAAAATAAAATGTGGCAGCCAAAATATTTCTGCATGTACGTACAGTACATGGCATTTCCGCACAGGAAATAACAACCACCATCGACGAGCATTTCAGTTCACCATACCACTTTGAGTACAAAGCGTTAGACTAGTGACCTCACTCTCGTCACGGCGCACTAATCTAAAAGCTAAGTTACAGGAATCAGAAGATAGATCCGGTTGTAATGAAAATATTCAAAATATTATTTGATTCATCCCATTCAGTAGTAACTCCCATTCACAAGTAAGAAATGAGAAATATCGGATCACAGTACAATAAAAATAATATAAATTTTTAATGTACTGGGTTTTCTCTAACTTCAAATGGAAATATTTTTTTATTTGTTGTTACATGTCTTCATAAGTAAATTACAATTACAGGAATTCGTGATATTTTATTAAAAATTTAACTAAGTTACTGCATGCAAACGATGTTCAACAAAACCAAAGTTGTAGACCACATTATCGTAGTGTTTCAGGGATCGAATAAATAGAGACAGCGCTGGGAATCTATCCCTAAACCGTTGTATTGGCACCCATACAGTTTCCTATCAGCTAGGGTACGACTGTTGGATATTAAGCCATTTTACAAAAATATCCGAGTGACCATTTTGTAAAAATCACCATTGATAGAAAACTATCAAAAACCAAGATACTTAGAAGTTTCCAGAAAAACATTTACAATAACTAGTTTACCCAACAACAACTCCTTACCAAGTCTCAGATCCAAGGTCTGTTAAAATAGGACAGCCAAACCTTTGTCCTTAGCTGGTTTTTCGACCTCCGCCATAGGCCCCTTCCGGGGCTGCTTGTGGATACAGATTGAAATTGAAATTGTAACACCATTAGCCAAACACAGGGGTCTGTCTATCTGACCGCTATTCAACTTAATTCCGGCCTCACTAAATCCATCTCTCTCACACTTGTCAGACCCTTCATGTCCAACAGGATTGAGCCAGCAAAAGATCCAGTGCTACTTCATGAGCGTGGCCAAGGCGTCGTACCAGACGCTTCAACGTCAGTGTCAGTCGCTTCTGTCACCGGCAAGTGGTTCGACTCCGCTCATCTCGTCCAGCACGACCGACTTTAGCAACATGGTCACGCAAGACATCCAAACCAAGAACCAGAGTGTCCTGTGGCTGGCCACCGACGATTGTCTCTACAAAACTGCAGGTGAAACACTCGGTTTGACCGTTTCATGACCCCCGTACTGGCTAACAATCCACACTATCATTGAATATAAATTACGCTGAATTGTTAGCGCTACTGAAAATTAATTGTTTACATTTGAAGAAGGATAACATATTTGCAATTCTTTTATATCAAAAATTACATTTTTCTGCCCTCACGCACAATTTTTGGGCAAAATGTGACCGTTTCCTCAATACATATTTTTCTCAGACCAAATAGCTACGTCAAAATGCTGCGTCGCAATGAGACCAAATGTCACAGGAGCTACAAGTCAGGGAACAGCCGCGAATAAATTCTCTCAACTCAGTTTTACCAGCTACGACACCACATGTCCAGCCGCCACCGTAGAGATGGCCTTTATCTGCGGCCAAGACATGCCAGGTAATAATGAATAGCCAGTTTCCTCATTTGATCGACGCTTTTGAATGTTGCCTAAATCGAAACTGTATTCACCAATAATTTTTTATCCAATGAATCGTTAGCTCGATATCACATTTTAATTTGGACATTGTGTTCAATGGAACGGACCAATTGACCAATCGCACTTGATATTTTAAAATGTTAATCATCGTTTTTTAAACGTTGAACAGCCGTCATACCCAATCCGGAAAACATGACCTACTCGGTCTTCCCCAACAACTCGGCGCGCGTCACATGGCAAGAGCGATACCAAGGCTGGACCCTGGTCTGGCGTACCATCACCGTGCGCAACTTCACCGACCAGACGCTCCTGCAAACCCTGGTGGTGCCCAACATCCAGTCCAGTGTCGTCTTGGCTCCGTTGGCTCCCAACAACACCTATTCCGTACAGATCTGGCCAGACCGGGACGGAACGTTGTTGAGCAACGTGGCTCAAGGCGGCTTCGTTTTGAGTGAGTGCCCGTGACACAGTGGTGCGAAAAGAGGGCATTTAAACAAATAAGAGTATCAATTGAAGTGGGCAGCAAAAACAACCTAAAATTCAGATATCCGAATTGATTAACCATTAAAAATAAATAGAAAACTTCTTTATACCTGTAATGGAACCAAAATAACAATAAGTCATTAGAGACCTTTTGGTCATTTTCTTATTCACTAACAACTGGATTTGAGAGTTGGTCTCAGTATGGAACAGGAATAAAAATTACTGGCTGCGTCAGTAGCTGAACAAATAAGAAAATGAATTCAGAAAAATGAAGTAACTGTATTGATTTTCTGACAGTTGCTCCCAGAAACAGCGAAGAGACCAACGGCGGCGTCATGCGCCATCCTTCGGTCTTCGAGGCCACGCTATTCTACAACGGCTCTCTGCGCCTCACCTGGGAGGTGGGAGTGGCGTTCAAGGATAGCACCGTGTCGATCAGCGCCGACAGTTACCGGCTCTACTACGGTCTGATGACCACCAGCCGCAGTGACATGACGCAAATCAACTTGACGGACACCTCCTACGTTCTGCAGTCCGTCGGCCTCACCAGCTACAAGTTCTTTCTCAAATGTGTGTTTGGTACCAACATCTTCGTTTGTGGCCGCATCCTCAATTACACTGTGGGTGAGAAACCGCTTACTTGGCTACTGGCACATTTTTTAATAGGAACTTATCAATTAAGCAATCGTAAAGTTACAAAAAGAAAAACCTACTGAATTATTTCAATTTACCAGTCTCTGAACTGTATCAATGAATATTTTGATTCTATTTGTAGACAACATGTAGTTTTGATACAAACATGTTTTGAGATTCTTATTTATTGCACTGAGGCTATCTCCGGACATGACTCGCAAAATAAATTACCAGGCAACAATTGCCCAACAAAGTAACGACAACACTTTCGAAAAGCAACACTGGTTGCGATGCTACCGCTTTATAAGTGATAAGAACACACGAAAGTCTGCAAGAGCGCAACTGGTACCGCTTTATGAATAAACCATCATCGACTATATATATGTAATGTGTGTAACGCATGTGAAGATGCCGCAGCACGATATCAATATTGAATCGTAAATCTTTGGCAAACATCTTCAATCATGTACCGCAATAGAAAAAAAGTGACAGCCTGCATAAATAATGTTGGGTTTGTTTTCGTCCGCGCCCCGAGAACACCGAGCGAAAGGAGGGGGAATTCCGCAATATGTGATTGACGAAAAATCAATATATTTTCTGGGTCACCCCTTTCAGCCACGCCACTCAAAGGTCGCACCGATGTCGACAAGTACGTGGTGTACGATGTTCCAATACCGGCCGTTCCCGCATCGTGGAGCGACGCCGAAAATCAGTGCAAAAGGAATGACGGCCACCTGGTGAGCATCACTAGCGATAAGGAGGAGGCGTATCAGAATTTCGTCATACAGAAGAATATCACCTATTGGTTTGGCGCTACCAATTGCGCAAGTGCAGGCAGTGGTAAGTTAGTTAAAAATGATTACCAATAAAAACGATTAAATGTTTGCGAACACTATAATTGCTCAATTATTTGGCTCACTCAGGTCTCGCTCCTGATAAAAATATGTGTAGCTTTGAAAATATATATCATTTCTATTCAACAATTAAAGTTTGCAACATAAATGTTGGAAAATTGTAATGCCCTTATACACATTATATTCTTTGGATAAATATTTCATATAGCTCGATACGATCTACCAATCATATTATTTGGATTAAAGTTAAAACCGCTCAATTTTGTTGCCTGTTCCTTCTATGAGCGAAATGTAGTCAGTGATTGCCTTGTCATAAGGGACGACAAGAATCAGACATACTAATGTAGATCCAACCGCGGGTAAATTACTTAAAATCTGAGAGAAAAATTGATGGGCACAATTCAGTATACCGGTGACGAGTAGGAATAAATTAATTTAATATATTCACAGACTCCGAATATAACAGATCAAAAATAATAACACGACATTGATTAAAATTGATACTGAGAACGCAAACGTAATTCGTAAACGTCAACTGCAGTTTAGCGTATTAGTTCTTTCAATTTTCCGCGTATTACATCGGTTAACGGATTATTTCATTCCATCACACATGCTTCCAGGAAATCCTCAGTGGACAGACGGAACACCCTGGAATTTCAGCAGGCTCGGAACAGCTAAAGACTCGAGCGCATGTTGCGCTGCCGGCGTATTTCAATCCGAAAGAAGCAACTGGACAATGGTCAACTGCAGCTCGCGAAACTTGTTCTACTGCAAATATGTGGTCAAAGGTAATTTAAATTCGCTCAAAACAAAAGTCGAATACGCAAGATTAACGTAAAAAGCCGTCACAAGGTGTGATGCCTCTATAGCTACAACAATGAGCCATTGCGAAATTACTTTACGAAAGTCTTAAAAATATATTTTGAGTCCGTTTCCAGATTAGGGCAAATAAAATAAAAATGTAAGCGGTCGCATTACTATTAAGTTCTATATCAAGTAACTAGGTTGCTTATTTTGGAAACATACAATAGTGGCGCAATTTATTATTCCAAATCATGGCTCGAGAATTTAGAAATTTATCAATTCACGTATACGTTTTCTTAGATAATCTTGACTTGTCAGAAATGTATTTAGACTAGTTTTAGATCGTCAAGATCCTCCAGAATATCGTAATACGGTGGTATTCTAATCTTATTAATTGAATAAGTCACGAGAGCAATGAGAGATAGACACAGAATAAAACGTAATAGAATTATTTTTTTAGACCACGGCCTTCTCCAGAATCTGGCAGCACGACCTCTGGCGGGCAACGCCTTCAACATCACGTGGCAAAACAAGAATAATTTGTGGAACACCACCTACAACGACGCTTTCCTTTACAATCTAAACAAATCCACCACCAAACCCGCCATGCTTCCCAGAGTCTTCTCCACTCAGCAGATCATCCTCCCCAATCTAGAACGGAACACAGCCTATCGGATCAACGTCACAACCTACGTCACCATCTTCACAGCCCTGATCCAATCAACAATTACATTTATGACAGGTAATGTTTAAACACGATTTACCAACCCAGACGTTATCATACACCAGGTATGTAACTTACATCACTATAGCATCATTTAAGATTACAACTTGGACACTTCAGAAAATTCTGTATTCCTGTTTTAGCTACAGGTAATCTTGAATTTAGATATTATTTGTAGCAAACAAACGGACAAAAACAACCACAACACGTCTGAATGACACAATAAAATATAAGAAAAAGTGTTTCTTCCTAATCACTTTTAAGATATTTCGTTCTCAGATCCGTTCATAACGAGCTCATTTTTGCATAAATGTATATGCCAAATTGAAGATAAAGAAATAAAACACAATTAAATATAGAACTACTCCTACTTTAGAATAGAAAAGAGTGATAGCATTTTTGTTATCCAACACGTCAACAGGTCCGATCTTGTCAGTGGCCACCAATGTCAGCGCCAACGGCCAGATTGATATGAAGTGGCCAGGAGGTAGTCAGACCAGCAATGAATCGAGTGTCGTCTACGTCATCCAGCCCACCGACCCGGCAATGGCCACCATGGCCGGCCAAGCCAACCCACCGTACAAGGTGATCACCAACAACAACACCACCAGCATCCAGGGCCTGCAACTGGGCGCGTCTTACAATTTTACCCTGTTGGTGGTCGACAACAAGACCGGTCTCGTCTACGACTCTACCCTGTTTACCGTCACTAACCGTGAGTGTGTTGGCTTCATCGATTTTTATATCTCCGACTAAACCTGAGAACATTTCACTCGCCGATGTGTTGTCGATCACACTGTAGCTCGCATTGTTGCACAAGAGGTCTCGGGGTGAAGATTTCTGATTTTAACCACCTGTCATTGCAGAACCGAGCTGTCGCAGCAACGAGTACCAGATGGGCATGTTGTGTTATTGGGTGGCTGCCACCAGCATCGTGTGGGATGACACTGAGAAGACGTGCGCGGCCAGCGGCGGTGACATGGTAATGGTCCGCTCGCCCGCTGAGGGCACCTTCCTTCAACAACTGGCTTCGAGCATGGGAACGCCCTTCTGGATCGACGGACAAATGTCCTCGCTAAACCAATATAACCAAGGTTGGTCTCGTGAGGAACACATTTGTTGGTTCACAAAGATATGCAGTAGCTAGTCTTGCTTGTCCTTCTTGGTCTAATGGTCAGCGTTTGGATCGAAAGGTTGTCGGTAAGGCCATGTAATCTGGTTCGCCCGTGCGACCAGTGAAGCTTCGTAGCATTACCGGTGGTAATACCCAAGTCAGAAAATACCTATCAAATTAATGAAAGATATACTGTAAGAATTCCTGACATCTTACGCAAATCAAGATATGATCGACTCGTACTTTTCAAAACGACACACATTTTAATAATCTTGTTTTGAATTTCCGGAATGCACTGATTTCGGTAAGTACCCTTTCGTTGGGATGAGGGATGATTAACGGAGTCGTGCACATTGAAAGAAAATGGCATGCACTGCGGTGCAGCATCAGGGGGAGCTTCTGAAAGAGTCATTGATGTGGGCAAGGTGTGGACAGAATGATAAAAATAACAGAAATAAATCCTTACTCGCAGCGATATCGCTTCACAAGATATTGATTCTCGCCTCTGTTTCCAAGCCGAGATATCGGTGACCAATTCAACCAATTTGAGTTCGCAACACGCAGACCAGGAGGTCAAGCGGGTGGTGAGGGATGCCGCATCGCAGTGTCGCATCATCACCAACAACATGACCGTGGTAAACGGTCAGTCTTGGGCTCAGTGCAACAACAAACTTCCGGTCATGTGCGAAAGAACTCTTCAAAGTAAGTGGTTAAAAGCGTCATATCATCATCACATTCCAGTTATTTACAAAAAGAAGGCTATCGATACTTAGTAATATATTTTTTTTATAAATGTCGCGCCAGTCAAAGTGGAAGCAGTGTCCAACGTGATGCTCAAGAACATCTCGTCCACTACGATGCTGTTGGTCTGGGACGGGCCAAAATGGAAACCATTCTCCTACAACGTCAACGTCAGTCAGGCCACCACATCGGCGCAACGGGGTAAGCGCGACGTGGGGGCGACAAACGCGTCGAGCACGACGGCCGCCGCCTCCAGCACCACCGGGAGACCCACCACCACCACGCCAGCACCACCGCCACCACCCACCGTCACCATGATGAACAACTCGGTGCTGGTCGGCAATCTTCAACCGTCCACCGAGTACGTGGTGGACATATCACCGGTCGTCAAAAGGCCGACGGACGCAGCGCCCATCAACGGCGACCATAAAAGTGTCCGGGTTGTCACCCTGGGTGAGTTCACCAACTTCACTAATCCCTAACGAGCACAACGCTCTTACCTCGACAAATCGTGTGTCACATATCGTGTACGGTAACTAATGTCACAGTTCAACTGGTTGGAGGGCTGGCTCAATGGTCCTAGGTTCGATTCCCGACGCGGGACAGTGATATGATAAGGCGCCGAGAAGAGGTTACACAATCTTCTGTTCCGAATTTTCGCACCATTTGAATGTTTTTTATTTTTAATCAATCAATACTAAAAGAACAACTAATGCAAAAAATTTAATATGCATAATTGACGCACGCAATTTATATCAGTTCAATTAATATACTCGCATACATAACAGTCCAGTGACTTACTGGTAACATCCACCAGCCATTTGAACAGGACATAGTGCGTGCCAACGGCAGTCCGACAACGATAATTGCTTTCACATTTCTGTGGCGGGGTGAATACCAACCAAACTATTAATTATTTTTCAGAACTGCGTGACCACACAATACGTTTGAATTTTTCATTCATAGTTTGAATAACCATGACGGATGTTTTTGGGTCGATCACAAATTCGCAAAATATTTGCCAATGAATGAATTGTCGTGCGACAAACGCATTTGACGTTGCCATATGCAGAATTTTAGCAAAACATTCCGAAAAGTTTAATTATAAACGAGAAAGTATTCGATAGACCAGCCATCGTTTATCAAACAGAATTAATATATCTCGATACGATTAATAACGATTTGTACGACTCGTCCTAGCGCAGTTGGTTTAGCGACTGACTGGTTCGGCGGTCCCGGGTTCGATTCCAGGCGCTGGCTCTCGATTATTCGATCCTGGGGTACTGGTGAAAATGTTCCCCTCACATAGTGCCTATGCACCAAGAGGGGGTACAGAAACTCCTGTTGCCTCAGTGAATAAAAAAAAACATCCTTCTACTCGCATCCTTCACTTCTGGTAATCAACGATCACCTTGGCGAACGCGATGCAAGGAACTTCACGAAACCCCCTCGCCGAATTTCTTTTTTGCAGCTGCTCCGAGGCCAGTCTCTACCTCCCACCCACCTCCATTAGATTGATTGAGTTAATCAAAAGTGTGGCCCCAGTTAATACACGCTTTATTCCGGGGACCGGGGCAGGTGGCGGTCGATAGACGCGACCCACCGCGGGCCGTTCTTCGTCGTCTTGCCGATTAACTGCCAGTCGATCTCGGCCACGCATGCAGTGGAACACTGTAGCGGAGGCAGTGGACATTCATATCATTCATTCGCGTAGATCTGTCGTCGTACACAGGCAATTCAAGATGTTCAGATAAAATAGTTTCGATTCTAACACTACTATGCATTTGAGTCGTAATTTGCCAGGAAGAGAATCGGGTGGAAATGAATTAACCATTACATGAAGAGAACATTTTGACCGACACACAGTCATGGATGATCCTTTGTTGTTAGGTCCCAACGAGACGGCACCATCGCAGATGCAAGCACTAGAACTAAACGGTCCACCGGTCAGTGTATATCCATGCTTTTCTTCTTCATCGATAATTGATAATTCACTTAAAGCGGATGATCACGATACTCAAATACGCCTTTGGCCATTAGACGAAAATCATTTAAAAATCTACTTGTTTGCAGGGTTCCGATGACAACGTCACCCTGCCCGTGGTGGCCGACGGTCAATTGAACACCTTCAGACTTATCAGCTCAGTTTTGCTGGTGGTGTTAGTGCTGATTGCCCTCGTTATTATGCTTATTTGCAGGTAAGCTATATGTAAATATTAAATTTCAAAACTCCAAACCAAAGCCATGAAACAAAATTGATTTCCGTTATAACCTCCAAGCTTTAAAAACACACGATGCAAGACGTTTGCCATAAAAATTATTAGAATGAACATCAAATGTCGAACTCTCCTATTTCAGAATGTATCGCTTCCGGGACTGTCTCGATCACATGTTCTTCGCCATCGCGCTACTGCTGGCCCACATTCTAATCCTGCTGGACGTGAACAACTCCGATCAGATCAACTGTCGCGCGGTGGCCATCTGCGTCCACTTCTTTTTCACCGTCGCCTTCCTGTTCTTCGCCCTCGAGTGCTTCTGCCACCTCAAGACCATGACTAGTTTCGTACCGCTGGGAATGCTCAACCGATCCTGGCAGCACTTTGTCATCGGTTGGGGTAAACACACATAAAATAATAGTTTGTGTTTGTGCGGCGGTTTCAGTAGTCGCGCACTACTTTACACAACGACCATCGATTGTCTGGTCAAACACGCTTATGTATGTTGGTCTCTGTGCGTGACTATTATTCGAGCCCTCTGGTCACAACCGTTAATCGCTTAACGAATTTAACCGTGTGACAGGTTATTGTGGAATTGTAACACGTACGAGACATTTTCTTTGCGCTCAGGTATACCAATTGTCATCATAATAATATCGGCTGCATCAGTACCAGATGAATATGTCATCAAGAACAGGCAAGTACTAGAAATTCCTTACGCTAAATGAACGTTTAGTCAGATCAAAAACAAATGACTTCCGTCTAAAGAAAAAAATTGTTAATTCACACATCTACTTGTTACAATAAATTTCAACACAGAGTATTTGTGCTTGCGATGGATTGAATTAATTAAAAATAATACAACATGACATTATCCTCCCACTCAGGACGGGGCACTGCTGGGTGAACCTGGAGACTTCGGCCATGTTGGCCACGGTCATTCCCATCGGCATATTCGCCGGTCTGGCTCTGGTCTTTCTGGGTTTGGCCATTGTTGCTCGACCCAAAGACAACTACGAAGTGGATGAGGAGAGCTATATTCGCTATGAGTACGTTGTTCGTTAAGAGAAATAATGATGGGCAATGATTTTTACAATGCAAAATTGATTTTTTTTTAATGAGGTCACGAAATGTCGTGAATAGGGCAGTTGGGGGCCGTTAATATGGGGGTGCAGCGAACATTAAAGCGTTTAATGTGTGTCTGGATCGATTTCGCTTTCTTGCGTAGTCCGATGCAGGACATTCGCTGGATGCTGCTCTTCATTCTGGCTCTGCTTATCTCGCACTGGGCCCTGGGCATGATCGCGGTGCACACGGAGGACGGAAACTATTTCATCGGATTCATCGTGCTGACCATCATCCTGGGAATTTCTATCTTATTGCTGCGCTGCATTGGAGACGACGAGGCGAGTACCACTGCGATCAGATTAATACCCGCATACAGATAATCCAATAGTAAATTTTAATAGCTGCCTTATGCGCCTAAGAGAAATAGAGGTCAAACGTTCTGACACGAGCCGGGTCATCCAATGTAAAAGCCAATAATGACTGACATTTTCACCAGTTAACAGCATCCTACTGAGCACCGCTCTGTGATTTAAATCAAGATAGCAACCTGGCAACATTACGGACGCTTCATTGCAAGCTGCTCTCTGACAGGAAACCTGCTCGTTGTTCTTTGGTCTTCTCAAAACATTGCCTTGGTGTGGGCACATGGACCAATGACTGCCATTTCCAGTACAGAGTTGGTTTGTCGACGGAGAGCAGGTTGCGATGAGGAGTCCTCCGCAATTGATATCTTGAATAGATTTACGAGACTTAAGAATAGAGGTTAGGAATGCAGGTCATCATGAAAAATCACAGTGAATATTAGCATTTATTTGAGTGTTTTTTTTCTTTCTTCCTCCACTATCGAGCAGGTACGACTGCGGCTGAGGAAGTGCTGCCAGGGAACACCGATCGAGCCGAACGAAAACGAGATCGGAAGGTATCTTTCAAATCACGGGCAGGGATATCAGCGCAAGGGAGACGGTTTACTCATTATTAAAAAGTCTTACATATTCCGACCGTAGCAGGCGACTGCACAATAAGTTCACGTCAATACTATGATTATGCTGATACCAAAGGATATTTTCAAAGCGAATCGTAGAGAAAATTTCGAAAAGAAATTTCTAACCAACCATATATACACATTAAAAAATATTTTTTCAGAACTTTCCCATGGAGACAATGAATAACCATTCGGAAAACTATTTTCAAAACGGTGGTTCTATAACCTGTCACAATGCCTCAAAACACATTAGGAACTAACGTATGAAGGGGGGTTCGCGCTCCAATGACTACAATAGAATTAATATTTAATTTGTCCAGCTGGAAAATCTCCCGAATCAGTTGGGGAAACGTCCATTCTAAGCGCCGCTACCGGCGACAGTTTGCGCAATTGATATTGGTTGTTCGCGGTCCAAACAGGAATATCTAACTCACCCATAAATTGCACCCATTTCACCGAGCTTTATCGAGTTATTTTGCTATTCCATAAAGGGAGAAGCCCGGCAAAACCCAGGACACGACTGGAGGAAACGTCGACGTCCGAGTTGGCAAGACTCGGTAATTAACAAAAAATTGAAAGGAACAAAAAATTTGCGAAACACGCGACGAAATAACCGCCCTCACCCAAGACTTTCGTCACTACTCAATAAATTGATATAATATATAGGAACTTTTTTACCATGTTTTTGGCAAGCAATAGCGCTTTCGGAAACCGCCAAGCTTCCTCGTCCGAAAGCGCTGTTGCTAGCCAGAAACATGGTTAATATTCCTTTATATTATTTCAATTTATTGATTAGTGACAAGTCTTGGGTTCGTTCATTTTGTCGCATGTTTCGAAAAATTTTCGTCTCTTTTTAATTTTTTGTATCTTACCAAGTTTTGCCAACTCGGACGTCGTCGTTTCCTTCAGTCGTATCCTGGGTTTTGCCGAGCCTTCGTCCTTTCTTTATTTTATACTATCCGATGACATATGTTTTTATAGTTGTAATTCTAAGATACACAAAATATTTTAAGGCGATGCTTGTAATTTTTGTGGTAGGATTATATCTATATCTCTTCATTTTGCTATTCCAGTTCAATATACTCTCTTATAACTCCACCCAATGAAAAAAGAAATGCGTCCTCTCCCTCCTTAAAAGTTTAATTTCATAACCAACCATATAGCCACGACGCCCCAGCCTCGAAAATTAATTACTTAATCTGGAAAATGTGACGTAAGAATATGAAGTCAAAATAAATTGAAAAATTTAGATTTCCCCTTAATTTAAGAATCAACTCATTAGCTCATTTCAATCAAAATTGTGGGTTTAGCGGTTAATTTCAGAACACAAAATAGAAGGAACACCACATTGCCAAGATCGATAATTCATCAACTTGTCATTACTGAGACTTTATATTCATACCGTTATTTCCGATCGATCAGCCGCGGATCCAAGTGCTAATAAAACTCCAATTCAATCAATGTTTGTTTAAAGAAAATGTATATGCAAAATGAGGATCCTACCGGGAATCTTAGTAAAATGACGACTAGGCATTTAATTAAAATAATACTAGTGACTAGTATTAATATACTAATGACTAGGCATAAAATTAATAAAATATGACCGAACGGGTATTTAATTATCCGATTGATATGTAATGTAGTTTATTTATCAATACAAACAGCTGTGTATAAACACTAATTGAACTTAAATTGAATGGACCGGTTCAAAGTGCAGCTAAACGGTCGGAAAAAACGGTATTTCCATTATCCTTGTGATAAATTTTATAACCAAGTTCCCAATCGATAACCGCTGCGCTATCCTCACCTCATTCATATGCAAATATTTCCATTTATAGACTAAGTAGATATCTGTCTACTGCTCCCCAATTATCAATTTTTCATTCACTGTAAACTCAATCCCCTCCCTCTTCTATACCCCTTCCTCGCCCATCGATTAAGATATCCGAAGTCGCTTTGCAATCATGAATAATAATGGGTTTTCTTCAACATCAACATTTACGCGAAAAGGAAATGTAATTTGGGGTAGCCATAAGAATATAACGCAGGTTATTGAGAGGGATTTTTAAATAGATTTGAGATTTAATTAAGACTAGGTGGTGTTTTGAGCAAGCAAAAGAACGAACGCAGCGAGCACATAACAATGTAAAGTGTGTATTGTTCTTACACATTTAAGTGTACGTCCAACAATAACTGTTTACAAAGATAAAAATATAAATGATGGACAAGGAAAAACCGATGACGAGAATAAAAATATAATAAAAATTGGTTTATTAAAATCTGCACTCCACGATATAACAGATCAATAAAACATTTCTCATAGATAAATTAATGATGAAACAATTTTGAGACACTGAAAAAAAATATCATCACAACGATCAACATTTGTTTAAATTCAAAATTATTTTTATAACCGCGTTGCGATTATATTTTTTCTCAGTGTCTCGGAATTGTTTCATCATTAATTTATTTTAGAGAATTTTTTTACCTGTTGTATCCAGGAATCCTAAACTTTAATAAACCAGTTTTATTATATTTTTGCTCTCGTTACCAGTATTTCCTGGTATGCGTCCAGCATTCATATTTTCATCTTGATAACATTCCACTGTGTCCTCTACATATTTGGAATAACTGTTTACATTACCTTTATATAAACCGAGATTACAAAGCGCTCGAGTAAACAAGAGCTGTTTGTGGTCTACACAACACTACGTTTAGATTTCAGCTTTTGATCGTATGTTTAGTCGTAAGTCATCTCCAGAGAATTGGTCTAAAACACCAGCTGGGTTGATCGATATTGTCAATATGTGAATAGGCCTTGCGAAGGAAATCAAAAGGTAATATCAAATCGTCACTGGAAAGGGTTTTAGAAATTGTTTTTGTACACTAACTTCGCTAGGTGACGATTCAGATAATGTGGAAGACACGAAATTTCATTTGCCTAAAACTCTTAAATTTTAAGGCATGTTCTACTACTTTTTAATCCAGCCTTGTAATTTCGTATCTGTTTATTATTGGATTCCCGTCAACTTCTCTCAATATGCGCCTCGAAGATTCCTTGTTTATTACCTTGATTGAACAACATTAGTACAGACATTTAATTTCAATGTTGTCACAAAGTTGAAACTCCACTTAAATCACGTTAGCTTATTCAAATTAATGATTTAATCTAATCTTGCTTATTTCTATATGTGCGCACTTTTAATGTTGGCACCACTAATTTATCTTTAATCAGTGTGTTTCTGTGAATTTCACCTTCTTGTGTGCATTTTGAAGTTCTATTTTTTGGACTTGCCTTGTCACTGTTTCTGCTGTGTGATCCCTTTAATTTAATTACGTGGTAAAAACAATTTCTTTCGCAAAAATATAACTTCTATTTTTTAATTTTGTTGGTGTCGAGTACTTTGATTTGCTGTCACTTCTAGTGTGATAAAATCTAACACGAAAGCCGTTTTTTTACGCCAACAGTTTGATTGTTTTAATCAGAAAACAGGCTATTCGCCCATTCTTGCCCACTTGACTGTCAAACAATACCAGGCTGCTGTTTTAATGGGACATATCTGATTACAATCTAAGTTACACGAAAAAGAGTGTTGTGTCTTGTAAGATATGCTCGTTTGTATATTTTGAATACAGTATTTTATCTGATCTAGTAGCTTTAAACCCTGTCTCTTTTTTATTTTATAAAATTCAATGAGCGATTGATCGATGATGCGATCAACATCAAAATTACTTTTAAAACTGTTGAAAAATCGAAAATGTAAAATATTATATCAATACTTGGAAATATAAAATAATGCTTCAATTTTTCTCACTAATGACTTTAGATAATGTTCATCTGAAAGAAAAACACCTAATTTCAATGTTAGGCGCGCAAATGTGAATTATACCATATAAGTAGATAAGAGGCAAAATCGTACTTGAAATATAATAATAAAATATTCATAATAAATTCGTAATAAATTTATAATGAAATAGGGGTTGTCTCCGGGACAGCACCGGA